>CABHPR010153349.1:0-16291 GCA_902168415.1 Peromyscus melanophrys
ATGCTACTGTTTTGTTGTTGTACTAAAAATTATAGCTAATTGGGGCTAAAGAGATGGCTCAGAGGTTAAGAGCACTGGCTGCTCTTCCAGAGGTCCTGAGTTCAATTCCCAGCAACCACATGGTGGCTCACAACCATCTATAATGAGATCTGGTGTCCTCTTCTGGTGTGCAGGCAGAACACTGTATACATAATAAATAAATCTTTTTTTTTTCTTTTTTTAAAGAATTAGAGCTTGAAGAAAATAAGTATATTATAAATAGGAAGACAAGATTATCATTCTTTTCTTTTTGTTTTTTAATTATTTGAGACAGGGTCTAACTACTTATGTAGACCAGGCTGGCCTGGAACTCAAGAGAAATCTGCCTGCCCCTGCCTTCTGAGTGTTGGGATTAAAGACCTCTTCTCCACACCCAGCTGTTTGGTTTTTTGTTTGTTTTCTTTCCTATTTATTTATTGGGGTGGGGAGGCATTCCTGCCATTTCTGTGAAATGTGAGGGTCAAAGGAGAACTTCCAGGAATCAGTTTTTCCTTCAATCATGTGGCTCTTGAGGGTCAAACTCAGGTCATCAGCAATTGCATTTGCCCACTGAATCATCTTGCCAATCCCCCAAAATACCATTTCCTACAGATTTAAAAAAAAAAAAAAAACCTTAGAGACTATCAGTGGTATTAACTGAAGACTTTAGAATAGGAAGAATTCAGTGAAGAGAGACCAGATATAAAAAAAAGTATACAGAAATCAAAAATTTTGTGCATGAACCAATGGTTGAACCCAGTGCCTTAAGCAAGAACTCGACTGGTGAGCTATCTCCATTCTCCACACATCTTGTACTACTGTACAAGTTGTGTATCCCTTATCAGTGATCCTTGACACTAAAGGTGCCTTAAGAGTTCTTCCAGGTTTTGTTTTTTGTGGTTTTTGGGCTTGGGGGGTTAAGATTTATTTTTTAACTCTGTATGTGTGTAATGATTGGGTAAACAGGAGTGCAGGTGCCTGCTGGGGCCAGAAGAAGTTTGGATCCCTAGTAGCTGGAGTTGCAGAGGTTGGTTGTGAGTTACTATGAACCGAGAGTGGGTCCTTGAAAGAGTGCTACACACTCTTAACCACTGAGCCATCTCTATAGCCCCCCTTGTTTTGGATTTTAGAGTATTTGCATAAATATATTAACATCTTGGCAAAGGGACTCAAGTCTAAGCATAAGCCTGTGCACATAAACTGAAGGTAATTTTATGTAGTTACTTATGGTGTACCTATGTTTTTTATTGAGACCCATCACATGGGATCAGTATCAAATTTGCTATTTACTGGTGTCAGTTCTTAATTTGGGGGGCTTAGTGTAGATGTAGCTCAGTGGTAGAGTATCAGGCCCTGTATTCAATCCCAGCACTGTTAAAAAGAGACGGGAGTAATAATAGTTTTAGACCTCCCGAGTAATTTTTTTTTTTTTATTTCTTATTTTCAATTGGGAATAGACAACCTATACTAAGAATAATAGGAACTGTGAAACCTTGAGATGCTTCTAATTCTAATAGTAGTGAAATGACTTAAGTAACAGTAAGAATCATTTCTGTGATATTTTTAGACAGAAAAGGTTACAAATTTTTCCAAAGGGCATGAATAAATGAAGATTACAATTTGATCCAAAATTTTACCAGCAGAATAAATGTGAGTGACAAGCTAAGAAAAATTTGAAATTTAATGAGGGATGTGTGCTGTTGAATATTATGAGAGTATGTAGTAATCAGGTAGGTGTGGGGGTGGGTGTGCTAAGGTGAATGGTAGAGCATCACGTAGCATGGGTGGCAGTGAGAGGGGAAGAAGGAGATTGAGCAGTGCTGCTGAGACAGTTACTTGAGCACTGAGCAAATATGAAAAGTTAATGTGTAATTCTCATGGGTGTGGGAGAGTTTTTCTCTTAAAATGAGAAAACTTTTTTCCAGAAGATTCAGACAGACAATTAGGAATGCTTGAAGTACTTCTTAGAGTCAAATTTGAACTCATAGTTTGGGAGAGGGTATTTACCAAGAGACAGAAAGCATGGCCAGTGGCAAGGAAGAGAAGTGAGAGACTCTTAGATCTCAGCCTGTCTAGGAAATACTAATGAGAGGAAAGAGGGTGGGGGGATTAAAACATGAACTTGGAGTTGAGTTTTGTAGGAAATTAATATAGAAATAGGCATGGATTGCTTATTAAAGTTTTGTGAAAAGTTTCAAAGATAAACATAAAAGGAAGGGGGCTGGAGAGATGGCTCAATAGTTAAGAGCACTGACCGCTCTTCCAGAGGACCCGGGTTCAATTCCTATCATCCACATGGCAGCTCACAACTCTCTATAACTCCAGTCCCAGAAGACCCAATACCCTCACACAGACATACACGCAGGCAAAACAGTAATTCACATATAATAAAAAGAAAAATTAAAAATACAAGAAAGAAATGACAGGAAGGGCTGGAGATGTGGAAATGTTGCCTCATACAAGTCCCTGGGTTCATTCTTCAGGACGACCACCACCACCACCACCACCACCACCACCACCACCACCACCACCACAGGGTAAAACAATTAGGAAGTAAAGACTGTAGTACACCATTGTGTACCTTATCACCCAATTCAATTATGAGTGAAGACAATTTGTCTGATCTGTGTCTTACCTGTTTATCTACCTCTAGTTGAATTGAAATATTGCTGAGATGTACAGCAAAGGCTACAATGAAGAAACACTTATCTTTTAGACTTTTTTTTTTCTGACTTTAGTGCCCCAAAACTAAGTTTTTGTGCCTAAACCATAGAGTTCATATTACAGTCCATGTTAACAAGTATAAGAAGTTCGGTTGCTTTCATGTTGCAGGTCAGCAAATTAAAACGACACATTCGCTCTCATACTGGAGAGCGCCCGTTCCAGTGCAGTTTGTGCAGTTATGCCAGCAGGGACACATACAAGCTGAAAAGGCATATGAGAACCCATTCAGGTAGGACTTCTCCCCTCCTGGTACTAATGAGCTGTTCTTCACTGAATCCTGTAAACTGCCACATGCACCCAGGGCTTACCTGAATGGAAGGAAGACTGTTAAGACTCTGGTGCTGGGCGGTAGTGGCAGAGGCAGGTGGCTCTCTGTGAGTTCCAGGATAGCCAGGATTCTTATTCAGAAAAACTGTCTCAAAAATACCAAAAAGAAAAGAAAAGCTCTGGTATATCCTCTGAATTGATGGTTCTGAAAATACACTAGAGAGCAGTTTTATTCAGTTTGAGTCTTTTTGTAACATGAAAATGGTTCTTTTAAGGGAGACATCAAATGAAATTAAAATCTAGTATTTATTTTTAAACAAAGAAGCTGATGTGGTGGCACGCACATTTAATCCCAGAAAAGGCAGGCAGATTTCTGAGTTTGGGGCCAGCTTGGTCTACATGGCAAATTCCAGACTAGCCAGGGCTACATAATGAGTCCTTGTTTCAAAAAGCAAAATAAGTCTGGCTAGACTATCTAACATAACTGCCTCTTCCTGAGAACTGTCATTTTGTAAAGCAAAAGTCTTGTGCTAAGTATGGTAGCGAAAGCCTATAATCTTCACACTCGGGGCTGAGATAAGGGGGTCTCTAGTGCCAGACCATCCTAGGCTTCAAGACAAGACCCTGCTTCAAAAAATTATAGTTCTAGTCTCCTAAGATAAGCTTTGCTATAAGAACTATGATCCTAAAATGGAAGGCTTTATATAAAGCTGAGCAGAGCAAAGGTATAGGGTCTGTTTACTAATTCTGAAGCTAGGCATTAGCTGAACAGTTACACTAAGCCTTACCTTCTGAAGTAGAACCTTAGATTCTGTGTGGCCTAATGTATGTATCTGCCACTCAGCTACTCACCAACTAAGCCATAGTATTTATTCATTTAATTTGTTCATTCTGTATTTCCTTTTAAGGGGAAAAACCTTATGAATGTTATATTTGTCATGCTCGGTTTACCCAAAGTGGTACCATGAAGATGCACATTTTACAGAAGCACACAGAAAATGTGGCCAAATTTCATTGTCCCCACTGTGACACTGTCATAGCCCGAAAAAGTGATTTGGGTAAGTAGATTTACTAGAGGCAAATAAAGAATTCATGAAAATAAAAGGATAAAAATTTTACCTTCAGTTCATACTTTTGTGTATGTGAATAGCTTACCACTTGGTGAAAGCCATTGCTTAGCCGCATGCACTGTCTCCTCCTCAATATCTTCTCTTTATTGGAGCCAAACTACAAGATAATATATCCTGAATATGGATTATACACAAGTTAAATGGAAACTGTAGTGGGAAATAGACCTGTGATAGTAGCTTTCATTCTCTAAATGTTCAGAAAGTAACATGTTTCAAATTAAGGGCATTTTCCTTCAGGTTTTTCAAGAATATTTGTATATTCTCTCAATAATTGGAGTATTTTATTGGTTTGGTGGTAACTATTCTTGTAAGCCAGAATTACATAGAAGGAGAATTCATCTGTAGGAATTTTAATGTAACCCATGCTTGCACATAGGATCATCTAGAATTCTCTTAATCTTTATAACTAAAGAAGTATGGAAGCCAGGAGTAGTTAAGTGCCAGCATTTGGGAAGTTGGAGCAGAAGAATCAGGAATTCAAGGCCATCCTGGGTTACATGAGACCCTGTCTTAGAGACAGACAGAAGACAAGAGATGACTTTAGTGACATACCCCTGGTGTCCCAGTTACTCAGATGTCTGAAGCAGGAGAATCCTTTGATTCTAGTTTAAGCCTACCCTTAGCCAAATTAGTAGAACTCTGCTTTAATAAATGAAAAAGAATTATAAATACCACTCAGTCTGCTCTCTCAGCCCAAAGTACACTGCTTCCTGAACATATTTGTAATTTATTCCTTTACTTATTTATACTTTTTTTTTTAAGTGTTGAATGTCAAAGTCAGGGCCTCATGCATGCTAGTAGTGAAGCAAGCACTCTGCCACTAAGCTGTACTCTTAGGACTATTTTCTACATTTGCTTACACATTTGTGGTTTACATTTGATCTTTTACACTGTGAAGTAAGGGAGATATATCTTACTTTACTCTGGCATTCGTACAGTGGTGAGCCTAAAGCTCATAGAGATACACCAGAGGTCCTTGAGTCCTCTCAGGTGGTTTATTGTTTGTTTGGATCTTTAGGGGTTGTTGTGTTTTGTTGGTGATACTGAGACTTGAACCCAGGTGATCTCATGAGAGTAAAGAGTAATAGAGCAGGACACCTGATGTCCTACTCCAGGCTTTGTGAGCCCAAAGATGAGTGTATAAAGTATGTGATATTTCTCTCCCCCACTGCTATGCTGGGGATTAAACCCAGTCCACAGAAGTGGCCCTCTGTTTTGGGTTTTTTGTTTGTTTTTTAAGGGGAGACTGAGTAATATTTTGGTAGACAATGACTTTGAATACCATATATTCATAAACTTAATCTGGTCTGTCATACTTGTGAGCAGTCTAACTAGTTACTCTTTTAGAACTGCTCTCGTTCATCCTTAGTACATCCGTTCATTTGTGCCACAGATCTTTTGCCTCTGCTCTGTAGGAGGCACCATGCTACAGTAGAGTTGGACCAGTCTTTCCTTTATTTCAATTCCTAATCTTCCCTTCTTTAAGATAAAAGGCAACAGGGTGAAATTTCCTGTTATAAACTAGCTGTAACCTCATTGTATCCACATTCACCTTCACCTTCCCTCTCTGCCCTTAGGAGTTGGTGTGGCTCTATCTGTGCCTTGTCCCTTCACCCTCAACCCCACTTCCTGTTTGCTTAAGTATTTTCATTGTTATGTTCACCTTTGCACTCATACCCTTCATTTTTCTTTTCGACTCGGTGTACTCATTTCTCTTCTATCCTCAGAAAAATTATTTTGAATAAGGCCTGATGGTATACATCAGACATCTTAGTTGCTCAAGAAGCTAAGGCAAGAGGATAACAATTTCAAGGCCTACTTGGGCCACTGTGAGTTCAAGGCCAGTGTGGGCAATGTAGTGAGACCCTGTCTCAAGTTTTTTTAAGAAGAAGGCTGGTGATAAAACTCAGTGGTAAAGTGTTTTCTTGGTATGTGTGGTGCCCTGACTTTAGTCTTCAATACCACAGAAACATTTTAAAAGTAAAAGAAAAAATGTGTTTTTCTAACTGTATCCCCACCACACACACACACACACACACACACACACACACACACACACTCTCTCTCTCTCTCTCTCTCTCTCTCTCTCTCTCTCTCTCTCTCTCTCTCTCTCTCTCCCTCTCTCCCTCTCTCCCTCCCTCTCCCTCTTCTTTCTTTCTCCCTCTCCCCCTCTTTCTCTCTCTCTCTACCATCTCACATTGCTGGGGGTTAAATCCAGGACATCTTGTGTGATAGGTAAGCTGTTTTTTACTGATTTATCCTAACCCTAGGTCTAACTCATTTCCCCCTGGCCAGCCCTAATGAACAGTTATGTCCTTTTTAGTTTTTCCTGACCTGACTTTAGTATCCCTTTCATGTGCATTCTATACCTTTGCTCCAGTAAAGTGGCTTGCTAAGATCAATGACCCACAAGTGGACTGTAGTAAACATTCTACTCATTTCAGTTGGTTTCCTTACAGCACGCGCGCCCCCCCCCCCCCCAGTTAAATCTAAAACTTTAGTTAAATCTAAAACTCTTAAATTTAAAGCCTAACCCAGGCTGGCCATGGTAAGGAAGGCCTTTAATCCCAGCACTCAGGATATGGGTAGACCATGATATCTCTGAGTTCCAGGCAGAGGACAGCTAGGTGACCCTGTCTATTTTTTAAAAAAAGGCCTGACCATACTAGTTCTTACTCTTGCCCTTTGGTCTTAGTGACCTCATCAGTTCCCTTGGTTCCACCCCAGTTCTTGTACCAAACCATCCTTTCCTGTCCCCACCCCTATTGCCGTGTCACTGACACACAGCTTGGTTTGACCCCTTTCTGCCGTTCCTCATCTCTGTAAGGGGCTGGGCCATGGTGTCGTCTCCAGCGTCCACTTCTCTCTTCTTTGGTTTCCCCATGGATGTCACTTCCTGGCTTCCATGTGCAGTGTGGTCCCTGGGGAAGGCTGAGCAGTGACAACCCTAGGGACAAGACCAGGGTCTCACACCTGCTCTGCAAGGGTTTCAGTTCTGATCCCATGTTCTTAGGCTGTGGATTGTAAGTTTTTCTTAGGTAAATGGAATATATTACTAACTCGTTGAAATATTTATGTTTTTACAAGTTCAACTTGGCTGTATATTTTGTTTGCAGGTGTCCACTTGCGAAAGCAGCATTCCTATATTGAGCAGGGCAAAAAATGTCGCTACTGTGATGCTGTATTTCATGAGCGCTATGCTCTCATCCAGCATCAAAAATCCCACAAAAATGAGAAGCGCTTCAAGTGTGACCAGTGTGATTATGCTTGTAGACAGGTAGGTGTTGTCTCAGTTAGAAAGCCATTGATACTCTGTCCGTGTGTGGTATTGTCAGAGGGCTTTTTACATACCGAGTAATGTAGCTTTGGGGCTGTGTGTGTGTTTTGTTTTTTGGGTTTGATTTTGTTTTGTTTTTTTGTTGTTTGGTTTTGGTTTTTCAAGACAGGGTTTCTCTGTGTCCTGGAACTTGCTTGTAAACCAAGCCAGCCTCAAATTTACAGAGATCTGCCTGCATCTGCCTTCCAAGCACTGGGATTAAAGCCCTGCCTGGTATCTACTTCTAAGAAGAATATTTCAGTATAAGGAATACTACCCAAATCAAAGATGCTACTCTTTGTCAGTTAGTGGAATCTGGGTCTCCATTTAATGCACTTTCTATCACAGTTGATATCTTAGGCACATCATCAGCTTCTTTTTTGAAGAGGGGGTACGTGGCTCATTTGCTAGTAATATCCCCAATATTGTAAAAAGTTTTAAAATTTTTATATAGGTACTTTTTTACTGATGTGGTGGCATATATCTGTAATCTCAGCACTTGGGAGAGTCAGGAAACAAAGTCATTCTTGACTATATAGTGAATTTCAGTCCAGCCTGGACTACATGAGTCCATATCTGGGAAAAAAACAAAACAAAAAACCCCATGGGTATTGTGTCTAAGACTTGAGAAGGAAAAGAAATCTGGCTCTGGAATGACTCTTGAAGGGAAGTTAGAAAAGCAGCCCAGCAGGGGTGGTGAGGTTTAGAGGAGCACCTCTGCATCCCTCTGAATGTACTGTCACCATTATGACAGATGGTGTTAACTCCTTGAAGATGAAAGGCCTATGGTGTGCGTGCATAGCAGCTGGGGTAGTAGTCCTGTGACCCTCTGAGGCCTTTCTGACAAGTAGTTCTGTTTGCAGGAGAGGCACATGATCATGCACAAGCGCACTCACACAGGGGAGAAGCCTTATGCCTGCAGCCACTGCGACAAGACCTTCCGCCAGAAACAGCTCCTTGACATGCACTTCAAGCGCTATCATGACCCCAACTTTGTCCCTGCGGCCTTTGTCTGTTCCAAGTGTGGGAAAACGTTCACACGCCGGGTAAGGACCAGTTTTCCCGTTATAGTGTTATAGTTCTTAATATCACATGCTTGATCTGCCATTGCAGAATGCGGTTTTTGTCACTGGAGTAATAAATGTAGAGATGCTTTGCCATTTGGAAAGAGTTATTCATCCCTCTCCCAAGGTCTTCTGTCCATGAGGGGAGCCTTCTATTGATAGGGACTGCAATATCTTTGAGTAGGCTGATGATTTAAAGGCATTTCCTTGTTTAGATTGAAATCTGCATTTCATCCTATCCCTAGCTAGCTTGAGTCTCTTCTGTTTTCTGTTTTTTAGCCAAGTAAGCACTAGCCAGCTATCCTGAACCCCCCTGATTATGACTATAGGCACTAAGCACCCCTCCTGGGGTTGGGGGTGCAGAGGGCAACCTTGTCTTCTGACAGGTGCTTCCTTCACTCCATTCCTGTCCGTGTGTCGTCGTCGTCCCCCCCCCCCCCCCCCCCCCCCCGTGGTCCTCCCCTCCCCACCCCGCCCCCCCCCATCTCTGACTGCTCAAGATGCTGTCCATACCCCTGAATGGAGTTGGAAAGAATATGTTCAGTATAGTTAGCAGAACTTTGGGACTTTATATGGATTCCTTAAAGTTTTTTTTAATTCGATTGAAATAAAGAAAATTTCCAGTCTGAACTTAGCTCTTTTAGTAGTGTGTAAAACAAGGTTTGTTTCCTTTGCCAGAATACAATGGCAAGACATGCTGATAACTGTGCTGGTCCAGACGGTGTAGAAGGGGAAAATGGAGGAGAGACAAAGAAGAGCAAACGAGGAAGAAAAAGAAAGATGCGTTCTAAAAAGGAAGACTCCTCGGATAGTGGTAAGTGGATCATTTGTTGATTTGGTTAGAGGTGACAAATTTGGAAGCCCAGTTTCCAGAAAATGCGTAGGATATAGAGGCAAGAAGATCACTCTTATAATAGTGATCTTTCTAAAGCCAGGCCTGGTGATACACTCCTCTGGAGGTGGAAGCAGGAAGATCAGAGCAGGGATTTGCTGCCAGCCTCACTACATAGCAAGTTCAAGGCTAGTCCTGGCATCAAGGAATATCAGATGACCTCCAGAAGTTACAAGTGTTGACAGTAACCATGAGCTTAGCCAGCGCTGTCGTTCGCTGCAGAGCTCCCTGCTGTCACAGACTGTCCCGGGCCTTTCCTTTCCTTCCTGCTACTGCTGTGTTCCTCTTCTGACTCTGAAGAAGGTATTGACGGCCCCTGACCATCTAATAGATTCCTGAAGTCAGTTCTTCTTCCTTTAGTCTTGCATTCCTCGTTTCATTCAGGGACCTTACAGGTAGTGTCTTTTCTTTCTCCCTGAATGTTGGAATCAGTCTGGACTCCATCCTGCTGCTAGCAAAGGCCATACAGTCTTACCTACCCCCACAAAGTTCTGTCTGTCAGCCATCTGCAGAGATTGACCAGCGAATTCTGTTACTGTCAAGGATTTTCCAAAATATCTCAAAGCCAAAAAGCTTTTTTTTGGGGGGGGGGGGGTGCTTTTTGAGACAGGGTTTCTCAGTGTAGCTCTAGCTGTCCTGGAACTCACTCTGTAGACCAGGCTGGCCCCAAACCTCACAGAGATTCACCTGCCTCTGCCTCCAGAGTGCTGGGCTTAAAGGAGTGCACCACCACCACTGCCGCCTGGTGCCAAAAAGCCTTTTTCACATCGTGGGGGGCTTGTGTTAGTGTCTGCAGGAGCTCAGGTCATGACGCAGGGTACTCCTGTCTGTTTCCCCAGTGCACATACCACCACTCCAGGCTCTATTTATTACTATTTAATCTTTTCATATTGTGTATATGTGGGGAAATAAGGTATGTGACATGAACTCAGATGCCAGTTGAAGCCAGAATTATTAAATTCTCTGGAATTGGAGTTACTGGTAGTTGAGAGCCACCTGAGGTGGGTGCTGGGAATTGAACTCTGCAGAAGCAGGAAGTGCCCTTAAACCACTGGGCCAGCCACCAACCCCCCCCCCCCCTTTTTTTTTTTCTTTTTAATGTATGTGGGTGGTGATAATCAAACTCTTTGGTTTATTTGCTTAAGCACTGTTCTGTAGTTCGTTATATAACTGATAAGGTGAAGATGTCTCTTTGGTTTGAAGGTGAGTGGTTTTTTTAATGGTTTTTTGAGACAGGGCTTCTCTGTGTGGTCCTGGCTGTCCTGGAACTTGCTCTGTAAAGATCTGCCTTCCTCTGCCTCTCGAGTGCTGAGATTAAAATAAAAGCAAGTACTGAGCAGCCCATGTGAAATGTGAAAGTAGTATATAAGTTGAACACCTCTGCACAGTGTCAGTTTACCTTAGCATTACAGATAGCAACAACTTTGTAAAAACCTTTAAAGGATTTTTTTCCCTCTACATATCCATAGCTGGCCTTGAACTCAGAGTGCACCACCATGCCTAGCCTAAGACCTTTCCTTAGTAAGGGAAATGTAGAATGGTGCTTTCCGAACATTTAATTGTTGGCTGTCTCTTTCCACGCTGCTTGACCCGTCGTCACCTGTGCTCTGATTTCTTGAGAAGAAAATGCTGAGCCTGATCTGGATGACAATGAGGAGGAGGAGGAGCAGGAACCTGCTGTAGAAATTGAACCTGAGCCAGAGCCTCAGCCTCAGCCTCAGGCCCCGGCCCCACCACCTGCCAAGAAGAGAAGAGGACGACCTCCTGGAAGAACCAACCAGCCCAAACAGAACCAGCGTAAGTTGCCTGCCTTGGCTCAGTAGGCATCTTCTCCCTCATTTGAGGAAGCCAGATGGGTCTGTGTTCTTGTAAAGATGGGAATTAAGTCATGAAAACAAGTTAAGGTCACATTGGCAAACAGACTCTCGGGAAGTTTTCTCTAAAAGCCTGTTAGATTCCAGGAGAAAAAGTCCAGAGAAGGGTGCTAATGTCCTAAAGTGGGGTGCACTGTTGATGTGGGAGGGCTTGTAAAACAACCAGTCACCATTGCCTGCAGCGTTGATGGAGTTATGGATAGAAGAGAGCCAGATTTCAAGGCATGAGGGATAAAACAAGGAGTGGACTAAGGGTGCCCATCTAGTTTTGTTGTTTCTTCTCTTTTGGGGGGCCGACACCCAGCTCCCAAATAAATCACTCACGGAGGCTTGGCTTGTTTCTTGCCAGCTTTTCTTAAATTATCCTATCTTGTTTTGCCTCTGGGCTTTTCCCATTCTCTTACTTCTGTAAATCTTACTCTTACTCCGTGACCTGCTGTGTAGCTGGGTGCCTGGCCCCTGGAGTCCTCCTCCTTCTCTGGCTCCTTCTCCCTTCTCTTCCCAGATTCCTCCTTCTGTATATACTCTGCTTGCCAGCCCCGCCTATCCTTTCTCTTGCCTCATTATTGGCCATTCATTTCTTTATTAGACCACCAGGTGTTCTAGACAGGCACAGTAACACAGCTTCACAGAGTAAAACATAATGCAACATAAACAAAAGGAACACACCTTAAAATAATAACTCTTCAACAATCTAGAGAGATTCTGTCCTATAAAGTTGTGAGTGGTATTATCACCCACAATCCCAACACTTGGGGGAATGGGGCTGGCCTGGGCTACATGAGGAGAAGGGAAAGAGAAAAGAAAAATGGGAGGTGTAAGGGCTGGTCCAGAGGTGTGTTTCCTTTCAGGCACCCTGCAGGGTGGCAACAGGTGCTTACTCTCTACTCACATGTGTCTCTAGATCTCCTTAGAACAGCCTTTCCTCTCTTTAAATTCAGTTTAATCTGTTAAATGTCCTCCCTGAACCCCGTGTTTAGATGTTCATCACAGAAAAGGAAGTTAACTTTAGATCTCAAACCAGGCCCCTCATTTCATCCTCACACATTCAATCAGGAGCACTACAGAATCAGAAATGTCAGCTATATCATACACTGACGTATTCCTACTCATGTGCTGTGTGGGGTTGGACTTTCTTCCCCTGCCTCACATTGGTATAAATCCTAAATTCACAAAGTAAGGGAAACTAAACATTTTAAAAGTGCAATTTGGAGTGCCTATGAAGATGAATGTCAGTATTTGGTACTTTGACAATTTGTAGCCTATTGGGCTTTTATGTATGACTTAATTGTTTTTGCTTTTTTTTTTTTAATATTGATTTCTGCATCACTGCTAAGGCCTTCTGTGTTGCTGCTGTCCCACTCGCTTGTCAGCATCTGAAAGGATCCCTATACTCTGGGGCTTTAATGTACCATTTGTTTGTTCCTGTTCTTCTTTGCCAGCAACAGCCATCATTCAGGTTGAAGACCAGAATACAGGTGCAATTGAGAACATTATAGTTGAAGTCAAAAAAGAGCCAGATGCTGAGCCTGTGGAAGGGGAAGAAGAGGAGGCTCAGGCAGCCACCACAGATGCCCCCAATGGAGACCTCACACCCGAGATGATCCTCAGCATGATGGACCGGTGATGACGGGGCCTTGCTCGTCACCAGGACTATTAGGGCTGTGTTTAAACGGCCCACATCTTAATTTTTCTCTTTCTTTCTTTTGGCTTTGGGAACGGCATAATTTTACACCATTTTACCAAACATACTGAGAACGAAAACTTCAAGGATGATGTTAGAAAAATGTGATTTCCTAGAACTTGTTGTTTGATGTTAGCAAATCATGGAATGTGCTAAGTCTCTGAGGGTTTACTGTAAGTGCTGAGGACAGTGTTGATGCCTAACTAGTTTTCTTAGATGGAAACAGAGACATTGAGCCCTCTCTCTTGATTTAGTAAACCACTCCAGAATGGCCACGGGTTTCCCAGAGTACTATGGTCTTCCCAAGAGAGTTTTTAATTGTAAATGCAGACTTGGGAAAGACTTAGACTTTTAACCTGGTTTTTGCTTTTGCTTTTCCCTGACTCCCTTTGCTCGGAGTCAGTTGCACACCAGTAGGATGGCATGCTACGATCAGTTTCTGTCCTGAATGCTTTGCCTCTTTCTTGGCAAAGTTTCTGGTATGGTCAAGCTTGTAAATAACCTTTTTTACATTTTAATCTTTTCCATTAATTAAGAGGTTGAAAAGATGTGCAGTGTGAGAAAACCCAGCATTTTAATTACTTGCAAATTAAGGTACCACGGACTCGGTGGTGTGTAGATGTGGAATCGGATCACAATCATGTAGCAGAAGGGCACCGGGCCTGCTGCCTGCTAGTGATGGATACCCATGTGGAAAGTCATCATTTCCAGGTCATGGAACCAGCATTTGAACCTTGAACAAATAACTCTCATTTATGATTTCCCATCAACATTTTCTTTGCTCTGTTTGTTGCTGAATGTTATATTTTTTAAATCTCTGTTAAAGCCAGAAGAGTTGATTATGAATAGGTCACAGCAGCCCTGGCAAGCTGGGCCAGAAAATTTCACTAGGTCAGTAATTTAAACTTTGGATCTGGAAAAAAAAAAAAATTATTATTAATAATGTGAAGCAAACCAACTTAAAAAGTGATTCTTGCACATGAATTGTCACATGTTGATGTGTTTTTTAAAGAGCCTCAGTCTGACTGATTTCAAACACTTTTTTTCTTCTGTGTATTGCTTTTAAGAGAGCCATCAGTTAGCTATCAGACTCTAGGTTGATGCATTTTTGTACTTAGCTGTACTGTGTGATATTTTTCATTATTTTAGGACGCCAACATGAGACCTGTAATAAAATATGTAATGGGGTTGAAAGCTGGGGAGGAGGATCTACTGCTGTACAGCTAATAAATCATAACGGATTAACAGGCACTCTGCAGCCTCCATCGTGATTCCTGTTTGCTGGGGTCCCTCAGGGGCCTGTGCACAGCTTCATCTCTGCAACAGACTGGAGATAGATGGTCCTGGCAGATGATAGCATATGGAATGCAACCTGCTTCAAGTTGTAGTGCCCCAAGCGTGTGGGAGTAGAGAAGTGCGTGGCTACACAGCCTCCTGCTTCTGTGATTGTTGTTGGGGTTTTTACTCTTTTTTGGGGGACCTGCCACCCAGTTACCAAATAAATTCACACACAGAGGCTTATTATTACTTATGAATGCTCAGCCTTAGCTTGGCTTAGTTTCTAGCCAACTTTCCTTATCTTAAATTATTCTGTCTACCTTTTGTCTCTGGGCTTTTCCTGCTCTCTTCTGTAAATCTTATTTTGTGGCTAGCTGGTTGTGTAGCTGGATGACTGGCCCCTGATGTCCTCTTCCTTCTCTGGCTCCTAGCTCTCTTTTCACTCTTCCATTTTTTTTTTTTTTTCTCCCTCTGTATAGTCTCTCTGCTAGCCCCGCCTATCCTTTCTCCTGCCTTGCTATTGGCCAGTTCTTTAACTCCCCCCCCACACACACACACAGGGTTTCTCTGTGTAGCTTTGCACCTTTCCTGGATCTCACTCTGTAGACCAGGCTGGCCTCGAACTCACAAAGATCCACCTACCTCTGCCTCCCAAGTGCTGGGATTAAAGGCATGCGCCACCACCGCCCGGCCCAGTTCTTTTTTTTTTTTTTTTTTTTTTTTTTTTTTTTTTGGAGACAGGGTTTCTCTGTGTAGCTTTGCGCCTTTCCTGGAACTTGCTCTGTAGCCCAGGCTGGCCTCGAACTCACAGAGATCCGCCTGGCTCTGCCTCCCGAGTGCTGGGATTAAAGGCGTGCGCCACCAACGCCCGGCCCGGCCCAGTTCTTTATTAGACCATCAGGTGTTTTACACAGGCACAGTAGTAACACAGCTTCACAGAGTTAAACAAATGCAACATAAGCAAAAGTAAAACACCTTAAAATAATATTCTGCTACATTTCCCCCTTTTTGTCTAAATAAAAATGAAAGGGTTTTGACAAACAGACTATATACAATAACAATTATCAAGTAAGGATTACGTTCACAATATTCTGTCCATTTGTACTTAGCATATTCAGAGAAAATAATGCATTCTCTATCCTGTCTTAGTGAATCCAAAGTTTTATACCTAACTTACTTTTCTATCATAACTAAGAGAAACTGCAACTATAACTATCTAGTCTTCAACTTCATCAAAGACCCAGAAGGATGTAATATCTAACAACAGAGACATTTGGCTTCCTGGATAGTCACCCAGAGTTCCTCTGCAACATTGGGGCATTCATCTTCAGCCTACAGGCCTAGAGTATCTGGCAGACTTCTATAAAGCAGGAATTTTGAGGGACCGTGGCAAAGTTTAGCAGTCACTTTTCTGTGTGTCCTGCAGAATTTCTGGCAGACTCTCCTGTGAAGCAGGACTTTTGAAGGACTGTCCTGTTTTGTTTTGGCAAAATTCAACAGTCACTTTTTTTCTGGGTCCTCCATGTTCAGTTTGCACAGCATTGTCAGCAATTGAAGGCAAGAACAGTTTCTTTGCCCAGTGACTAACCTTGCCACAGTGAAAACAAACCCATAAAGAGTTTCAGTGCCCATCATCTGAAGTAAATTGGTGCTGCTAGAAGCAGATGTGTCTCATTGTTGTGAAAAACCCTAAGTTAACAAAACATTTCAAATGCCATATTATGTAGGACTTTGAAATATTTTAAGACCATCTATCTGTCTAAAATATATCCTATGATCTAGGAAACATACCAATCTACAAATTTGATTGTTATAAATGATTATCCACTAACCTATGTTTCCTGATTATCCTATATAGTTCATAATAACAGCTTTCAAAAACTAGAATTTTACCTTACATTTTTAAATAAACTGCGTAAGTACAATACCTTAAACAAGAGTAGAAACATACACAATATGTTGTAACAGAAATTACCTTAAATTTGTATCAATATACAAAAGTCCTTTAAACAAGAGTAGAAACATATACAGTGTAACAAAAATA
>CABHPR010153350.1:968-12296 GCA_902168415.1 Peromyscus melanophrys
AAACCATATTCCTTATTTACTCTCTGCCATGTGAAGGTACCTTTATTAATTAACATGGCAGTTTCACAGAACAAACTCCATCTAGCTGGAGAATCCAGAGTCCACCCTTCTTCCATCAAGCATTCTCCTAGTGTGGCTCTCCAGGCTATGCTCATTCTTTTCAGCTCTTGGCCAGTCAGCTTCTTTTTTAATCTAATCACAGCTATCAAACGTCACTATGTCCAAAATGATTATAACCCCAGCACTGGAGAGGCTAAACCAAGACGTGGAGGTGTGAGACAAGAATGCAGTGTGTAGTGAGAGCACAAACTCAACAAACAAACAAACAAACAAATAAACAAACAAATAAATAAATAAATAAATAAATAAATAAAATAAGAAAAAAAAGAAAACCATTCAAGTGACATTTTTCTGACATATAACCTCATCACAGAATATACATTCCAAATTCTGAAATGGAAAAAGAAGGGATAGTAAGGAATTATCAGAAAATAGAAACACTGCCATCTACCAGGGCAAATGCAAAATCATGTAGACTAAACCACTATACCAACAAAAAATAAAAAAAAATTAACAATAATTTCTAAAATCAAATAAAAACAAAAATGTATCTGGATCTAGGGTTCAGGCCTGTATTTCAACTATGTGTGAGGCTGAGGCAAGAAGATCCAAAATTCCAAACCAAGTGGACAAAGGCAGAGGCAGGCTAAAATAGAGGGGGAGGGTCAAGAAAGCTTCTTTTGCAGTGGTATTGAGGCATGGTGTGGAGCAGCTTCAGCTTTGGCAGTACTGACTACAGAGAGAGGCCGGCCTAGGAGACATGTCAGAGCAGACGCTGACTGAGGCCAGGGCTCCGGGGACAAGGGAGGACACCTGTTGGGATTATCAGTCCTTGTTGGAAGACCTGACCTTCAATAGCAAACCACATATCAATATGCTGACCATTGCAGCCTAGGAGAACCTGCCCTTTGCCTAGAAGATCCTCTCACATTGAGGCCCAAACCACCAAGGTTCCTTCCTCAGAGAAGATTCCTGTAGCATGACTCTTAACAGTTCTTATTAATAAAATCAAACCTGAGCCAGGTCTTGGGGTGAACTGGAAGATCAGAGAACCAGGACAAGCCACAGCTACCTCATCTCGCCGGATCCTCAGCTGGTCTTGTTGCCTCAGACTGGAGGCCTCTGAGTCCTCATCCAGAATGGGTCTCACCTGAACTGTGCTGCTAGAAGCCTAAAAGCTTAACCAGCCAAATGCTTCTAGCTTCTGGTCTTCATGCCTTATATATCTTTCTGTTTTTGCCATCACTCCCTGGGATTAAAGACTCACTTCTTGGGATTAAAGGCGTGTGTCACCACGCTTGGCAGTTTTCAATGTGGCCTTGAACTCACAGAGATCCACAGGGATTTCTGTCTCTGGAATGCTAGGATGAAAGGTGTGACTTTCATCATTTTCTAGCCTTTGTATCTAGTGGCTGTTTGTTCTCTGACCCCAGATAAATTTATTAGGGTGCACAATATTTTGGGAAACACGTTAACACCATAGCTTCCTCTTATGTACCTTATGGATTCTATCATGAAAAAACGTTGAAAGAGAGTATCTCACTGCCTTTACTAAAAATCTAGTTGCAACATTTCTTTGTGTGTTTGAAAAGGTGGATGAAAATACTAGAAAAAGTTTATTTAAATTATGTTCCACATGGGATGAAATATTCCCTCTGAAGAAACTCTGTGCCTTGGATGTCAGAGTCAATTCATTAGATCCTGCTTGGCCTATTAAACCTCTGCCCCCTAATGTGAAAACATCTAGCATCCACGTAAAGCCCACATTTTTAAATAAATCACCTGGGGAGCCTTCAGCCCCTGACACAGTGGTCAGCTCCCCCAGTATCTCCACTCCTCTGATTGTACCTGACATAGAAAAGAATCTTCCTGAAGAACAACTGATAAGGCAACAGTTGTGGTGACATTTTATTTGTGCTGAAATGTGATATTTTATGTGTATGTTAATCAATAAAGTTTGCCTGGAGATCAGAGGTCACAAAGGGAGCCATAAACAGCAGTCGGTTGGTGGTAGCACACGCCCTTAATCCGATCACATGACAGGTGGGGTCTCTGTGACACACCCTTTTTTCCAGTAGCAACCATAGAGTCCTGGAGGTCTGTATAGATAGGCAGTGAAGAGGAAGTGATGTGGCTGGGCTTAGAGCCAATGAGAAGGCAGAATAGGAAGCCTATAAAAGCAGAGGTTAGACAGGAAGAAGCTCTCTTTGTGAAAGCTACAGCCTGCTGGTAAGGTAAGGCTACCCGTGGCTTTTTGCTATTTCTCTCATCTTTTCGGCTACTACCCCTGTATTTGATTCTGTGTTTCTTATTTAATAAGACTCTTTAGAAATTTGTCTACAAACAATTACTACAAAACAAAAACAGTTGTTAGAACTTCAGCAGGAAAAACTGGAGCTTGAGGTAGAAGAAGCTAAGGCACAACTGGCAGTATCTCTTAGCGTTCAGCAGGAGACAGCCAACTTGGGTGCTGGATCAGCACTATCTAAATTTCTTTTTTTACAAATTCCCACCATGGCCATTAAAACTCCTCATCAGGTTTCTGTGCAAACTGACAAAAGCCGACCAGGTCCAACCTTACAAATTCAAGACTTGAAAGGAACTAACCGGGATCCCTGTCTCAACAGGATGAGCCAACATTCTTCCCATGGCAAAGAGCAGAGTCATAGGGAGGAATTTGTAATGAACACAGTAAACAAGTCTGATGTTAAGACAAGGAAAACTGTACCCTCTGTAAAGCTAAATTCATGCAAGCAAGAATTAAGTGAATCAAGTGAAAGAATAACCAAGAAAGAACAAGACCAGTTAGATTCTAAATCTAAATCTAAATCACCTTTGGAAAACAAATTCTCCCACTCGAAAAAATTTAAAAATCAAGAATCAGAAAGGATGAAGTTGTGTGATATGAACAAGAGAGATCCATGAATAAAAAAGTATCTTCAGGAAAGAGGTGAAGGCAAAGATGAAGATGTACAAGAAAAGAGAAAAACTGCAGAGAAGAACGATAAAGATGAGCACATGAAGTCATCTGAACACAGGCATATTGGAAGTAGAAGTCAAATCATGAATGGCATTGTGCAAAAACAGGACATGGTTACAGAAGAATTGGAAAAACAGGGGACAAAACCAGGGAGATCAAGCACTCGAAAGAGATCAAGATCGAGGTCACCTAAG
This sequence comes from Peromyscus melanophrys, assembly GCA_902168415.1. Taxonomy (NCBI): domain Eukaryota; kingdom Metazoa; phylum Chordata; class Mammalia; order Rodentia; family Cricetidae; genus Peromyscus; species Peromyscus melanophrys. Next base: position 4,203 of record CABHPR010153350.1, read on the forward strand.
TCTCAGTCACCCAAAGGAAGGCAAAGAAGTATGTTTTCAACATTGGCCCCCAAAGCTGGAAAGAAGCATCAGTCAGGACTTACACAGTCACATATGGAAGAGTTCCCAGCACCTTCTAGGGAAGAAAGATATGTTAAGAAAAGTACTAAGCAGGATGTTCGAGATCCCAGACTGCTGAAAAACATGGATGAAGACTGGCCTCAAGACGCAGCATGTCAACATTCTATGAAGTCAGGTGCTAAACCAAAAGAGAATATAGAGAACTGGAAAAGTTCCAAGTCTGCAGAAAGATGGAAATCTGGTTGGAAAGAAAATAAATTCTTCCAACAGGGTGATGAACATAGTAAAGCACCTCATTTAAGACATAGGGAGAGCTGGTCAAGCCCTAAAGGAATCTTGTCACCTCGAACCCCAAAGCAGAACCATCGACCAAGTGCAGATGCCAATCTTCAGATTCCTAAAGAGTTAACTCTTGCAAGCCAAAGAGAATTCCTTAAAAAGTCAAGTGAACGTTTAGCTTCTGGTGAAATTACACAGGATGAGTTCCTTGGTGTTGTGCATCAAATTTGACAGCTCTTTCAGGACCAAGAAGATGGAGGAGAGGAGCAGAGATCTCCATTCAATGATTGTTTTCCACTTAAGCGACCTAGAAATGAAGATTCAGACAAACCATTTGTAGAGGCCCCAGCATCAAGATTTGTTGGCCTTCGTACAAATCAGCAGCTTACAGCTTTAGCTGAAGACCGATCATTATTTGATGGACCTGGTAGACCATCTGTGAGGAGAGATGGCCCAGCCAAGATGATTTTTGAAGGACCTAATAAATTAAGCCCTAGAATGAATGTCCCTCCTACACCGGGTTCTGTTCGGTTTCATGTTTCACCAGGACAAATGGGGGGAGGAGGCCCTATGAGATTCGAAGAACCACAAGGTCAGTTTGGAGGTGGGTGCCCTTTGAGATTTGAAGTTTCTCCACGACCAGTAGCAATACCTTGGCGGTTTGAAGGGGGACGAGGACGAGGACGAGGAGGAGGCAGTTTTCAATTTGAAAGCTCACCTAGTGTGAGTTTTAAGGGATCCAAAGGTCGTTTGGGATTTGAAGGACCCAGGCGTAAGCCTGTAGGTGGTCTGAGGTCTGACGACCCTCATGGACAGCCTGTGGGCAGTCTTAAATTTGATAATCGCCAATGCCAGTCTGTAGATGGACTTAGATTTGAAGGGGGTCATGGTCCATCAGGGGCTGCAATTAGGTTTGATGGGCCTCATGGTCAGCCAGGTGGTGCTATCAGATTTGAGGGCCCTTTGCTACAGCAAGGAGATGGAATGAGGTTTGAGGGTCCCCAGGGTCAGTCTGTAGCTCGTCTGAGATTGGAAAGACATAATCAACTAGGTGGGAACCTTATGTCTGAGGGACCACATGGCCAACCAGGGGTTGGGATCAGGATTGAAGGACCTTTAGTTCGACAGGCATGTGGAATGAGGTTTGAGGGTCCTATACCAGGAGGTGGCCAGAGAATTGAAGCACTTCTGGGTCAAGGTGGTCCTCGATTTGAAGGTTGTCACTCTTTAAGGTTTAATGGACAGCCAGGTCAACCATTACCTTTGCCAAGATTTGATGGAACACACTGCCAGCCAGGTCCTAGATTTGAAAGAACTGGTCAGCGAGGTCCACAGAGATTTGCTGGGCCACCTGGACAGCAGGTTCAACCAAGATTTCATAGTGTACCTCAAAGATTTGATGGGCCTCAACAGCAGCCAGCATCAAGATCTGATATTCCTCTTGGTCTGCAAGATCCCCAATATGACAATCATCCTTCACAAAGGCTTTCATCTTTCAATCAGATTGGCCCATATAATGACCCACCTGGCAATGCTTTGAATGTTCCATCTCAAGGACTTCAATTCCAAAGACATGAACAAATATTTGATACACCTCAAGGACCCAATTTTAATGGACCTCATGGCCCTGGAAACCAGAATTTCCCAAATGCCCTTAACAGAGCTTCAGGACACTATTTTAATGAAAAGAGACTTCAGAGTTCTCAGTTGGGAATCTTGGGCAATTTACCTAGTCCAATGTCGGTAGGAGATATTCAGCCATCTCACCAGGTTCTGACTGGTGTTGTTCAGCCAGTAGCATTTGGCCAAGGACAACAATTGTTACCAGTTCATCCACAGAATGCTGGAGCTTTTATTCAAAATCCTTCAGGAGGTCTTCCTAAGGCATATCCTGATCATCATCTCAGTGAGGTAGATGTAAATGAATTGTTTTCAAAACTGGTAAAAACAGGAATTCTCAAATTGTCACAGCCTGATTCAACTGCAACACAGGAAAAAGAGGCTGATGCTCAGCCTCCCTCTGAAGAGGTGAAGGATCAGAATGAAGATCCAGATGTTCCAGATCTCACTAATTTTACAACTGAAGAATTGAAACAACGTTAAGACAGTGTTATAAACCGGCTGTACACTGGGATTCAGTGTTATTCTTGTGGAATGAGGTTTCCGACATCCCAGAGAGATGTTTATGCACATCACTTGGACTGGCATTATAGGCAAAATAGAACTGAGAAAGATGTTAGCAGAAAGGTCACTCATAGGCGTTGGTACTACAGTTTACCAGACTGGATAGAATTTGAAAAAATAGATGATCTGGAAGAACGTGCAGAACGCCAGTGTTTTGAAAAGGTTCATAAAGAGGTTGTCCTGAAATCTCAAGAAGGTTCTAAAGCAAAGGAGTTCCAAAGTGTCCCTGCTGGACCAGCTGGAGCACTTGAGAGTTGTGAAATCTGTCAAGAACAATTTGAACAGTACTCTGATGAAGAGGAGGAGGAATGGCACTTAAAGAATGCTATTGGAGTAGACGGAAAGATTTACCATCCATTGTGTTATGCAGATGACCAAAATACATCTTCTTTTGATTGTACACCATCTGCCATCAAGACTTCAGTTGAAAACCCCTGGACCATTATGTTGAACACTGTCAAAAACGAGTTGCAAGAACCTTGTGAATGTCCCAAAGTTAAGGAAGAGCAAATTGATGCCCCACTATCCTGTTCAGAAGAAAGTGTAGCAACACCCGTTGAAATTAAAACAGAAAATGATACAGTTGAATCAGTTTAAATAAAATAAGAAAGTTATGATTTCGTTTTTGTAAGAAAAGCTGCTGTTGAATCTTGAAAGTGAAGTTTTTTTTATGTATATACAGAAATCTGTCTCTGTAATTGTCTAGCTGAGGCAGGGCCTTCAGCTATCATTTGGTTTATAAATATGTTTTAGTATTTGCATTTCCTACTGCCTTCACAGTTTCAGGTGCTTGTTGTGCGAAAGTTCTCTAGATGAGTGAAAATTTAACAAAATGAAATTGTTTGTGAAAAAATGTACGATTTTCAATTGTGAACTTTTAATTATAAATAAAAATATTTTGCTATATTAAAACAGTTGAGTTCATGTCCTCATTCTTGAGCAGCTCCAACATTCCCCCATCACAGGCCTCTGAAGAAGCCGTGACACTACATTCTCACATAAGTGTTTGGTACAAGACTCATCTGTGCTGTGAGCTCACACACATCTCCCTGCAGAGGCTTAGGCAGTGTTCATCCTGAGCACAGGCCACTGTCCCTGTCCACACAGGGCAGACCAGGCTCTTGGGTCCACCAAGTCCTCAGGTGATGAGACACCTCCGGGATTGGGATGACCTTGTCTGCCCTGACTGCCTCAGCACTCTTTTGTCCCTGAACAGTGGGGATTGTGTTGGGGTACTTCCTGCTAGACACAGCCATGGTCTAGACACACCCCTTGGCCTGGACTGTGTCTGCTGACACTGATGTTGCTTCTGGTATCTGGAGGGTAGAATCTGGGGCAGATCTACAATGCACAGAATAGCTCACAACAGCAGATTCTCCTATGCAAATGGCCATGGCCAAGGCCAAGAAGCCTTGACCTGGACAAAATGGGATCAAATAACCATCAGATTTCCCTTGGTCTCAGGAGAATTCTTTGCTTCATCCAAAGCATATTTTAAATTATTTAATTCACAACAACAACAACAACAACAACAACAACAACAAACAGTAACAGGGTAGAGTAGATTTTCCTCATCATGGAACCTAAGATGCAGAAAGCAGCATCCAGAACTGAGCAACCACTGCAGACTTAGCAGTCCCAGAATGATCAGCACCATTAGAAGCTCCCCCTGGGAGCTGAGACAGCTGGAGCATCAGCACTGCTGAGACATGCAGGACATCATTACATCACAGGTAGCAGATAACCCAGACAGCCAGCTTGAGCACCAAGGGTCTGTGCATTTTTCTGCTGTAAGAAGCCACAATGAGGAGAGCACAATCAGTCAGACTGTGTGTGGGAGCTGGACTGACATGGCTAAGGCTATGCTCTGAAACCTTGAGGGCAAAGTGGAGATGCCATGGGAGAGGTGAATGGCAGGCAGTGGTGGTGTTTTGGAGAGTGCAGCCAGAGGCTTTGGACCCCAGCTCAGAGTAGGTCTGTCAGCAGGCAGGGGAGGGTGATCCTGCAGGGCACCATGGGTTCCTGCTTGTGAGACAAAGCCTCCAGAGAGAGATGCCAGGGGGTACAACCCAGGTGGGACAGGGAGCAGATGCCTTCCAGTTTGATTGTGTATGCATTCAGGGAACACCAAGGTCCTTGTGGAGATGAGGCAGCATCCCCAAGGATGGAAGCCTGGTGGAAGCAGTGCTGTAATCTAAGGGAGAGTCCTGGTGGAGGATTCAGGTATGGAGAGGGAAGCAAAGCTTTTGTGCACAGGGTCTGATTCCCTACCAGCAGCACTTGAACTGCTAAGTGAGGCAGAGCCTTACTCCAGGATAAATGTCAAGCTACCATAAGGGAGCACACAGAAGATGCAAGGCCACCAGCAGAGCATGTAACAGGACCAGCATGCTGAATGGAAATCTCATAGGGAAAGGGAGGCACCTGAGCCCATTCAGCATGGGAGATTGAAGACCCTCGGGCCCCAGGGCTGGGAAAGTAAGACCGAATGGATTGGAATCAGCAGCCAAAGCCATGCCGCCTCTGTTTGCTGGCTTTGAACAAATACATGGCTCCCTTAAGAGACAGCTTCCTGGTTCATGCTGGCTGCACAGAGAGCTCTTTGGAAGAGGTCTGCAGCTACTCAGCTTTGGTGACAAAATCTTTGCCCCATTTGGTACAAATTTCTTAGGGCCAGGCTAGCAGGCCATAAAGTGCCTCTGAAGCTGAGAGCAAAAGATTTAGAGGCTCTTGTGTGTACTGGGTTGTTGCATTCAGGGGAACTGCAACAAATTTTTGGTTGTGGGTCTCTTTATATTTAGAACTTGTTGCTTCAAATTCATTATGACTTGCACAGCTCTACAGAGATTTCAGGGCAGCAGAGGTGCCAGGCCCAGATCTTGAGATTTCACTGGAACCTTAAGGCTAGTATCAGAACTGACTGAACTTCAAAGCAATGGGGATTTGTTATATTCCTCAGTCTATTTAATTTTAAAAAATGTACTGATATGTAGAAGTCGGTGTAATATTTGCTTCTGGATTAGAGCAGCTCAAATGCAAAACATTTTCTTATTCTTCTATGGATAATATTAGCCTATGTTAATGTACCCTATGTTTTGTTAGGAAGAAATGCATAAAGTTAAGTTGGATGTTTGGTAAATTTTATGAAGTGTAAATAGTTCTATTAATAGTTTACTTTTGGATGAAAGTTTGTGAGAATTGTAATTGTGTATAGTAATATTCATACCAGAATTATGATGTTAACCTCTTAATGTTAATGGTGATCCTAAAGAGTCCTTAGATTTTATGTGTTTGCATCAGGGGTTTATTGATTTTAAAAAGTGCTTGATGTAGCTAAAACTGCTCTAGACATCCTGGTCCTATTGAAAACAGCCATTCTATCTTCATCATCTTCTATTCCTTTAATAGAAGGTATAGCAGCCATAAAGGAACAGGTGTGTTGCTGTGATTATTCCAGCTACTTATAAGCTCTTAGGCAAAGCTGACTAGAGTCAAGGTCTGCACTCTCACTTAAGGTATTTATATTATTAAGAAGGGGGAATTTGTGGGGGCCCACCGAGGCTCCTCTGGTGAGACCTTACTCAAGGTCAGAGAATCTGAGCTTGCTTTACCCAGCAGGGCTGTAGAATGAGATGAATGCCAACAGGTGAGGTGACCAGGTATTTTGAATGGTCTACATTTGCCTGTACATTGTGCTTTGATCTTGAAAGTGGTAGGATTTTGCCTCTCCCCTTTGTAAGATATAAAAAGCCCATTATAATAAATCTTGAGAGCCGGGCTGTGGTGGTGCACGCCTTTAATCCCAGCACTCGGGAGGCAGAGGCAGGTGGATCTACACAGAGAATCCCTGTCTTGAAAAGTAAACAAACAAACAAAAAAATCTTGAGGAGAGCTGGTATTGACCCTGGGCCCACACAAAGCTATTCTGTATCTCTGTCTTTCTCTGCATCTCTTCCTATATTTCTATCTAATATTTCCTCATTGTGCTCAACTCTCCCAAGAATCCTTCAACAGGATGGAGCTACCCTCCCACATTGGTGGAGCCAAATGATGACTTCAGGTGCCATGGAATTGCTGGTGGTTGTGAGCTGCCTCAATGGATTGCTAGGACTTTATTCCTCTGGAAGAACATCAAGTGTTCCTAAATGCTGAGACATCTCTCCACTTCCTGTTTTTTTTGAGACAGGGGTTCTCTATGTAACAGTCAGGAGACTTTGCAGACTTTTTAACATTACGCAGTGAACTTATAATTCTTGAGATAAGGAGTATATTGAATAGAGAGATACCTTTATTCTCTATGTGCTAATTTATACGTAACATCAGTTAATATTGAGCCATAATGTTTTTCAAGATACCCATTTTGGGTGACGGTGTGCAAACTGGAGATCCAAAGCTATCCATTATGATCAGACAACTCTGACTCTTCTAAATCCATGCAATAAACTCTCATCCAAATTTAAATAAAGAGCAAAGTCAGTTTAAATATTTAATGGCTGAGAAGCATCTAATTAAAGCTGATTGATTCTAGCAAGTATGACTTCTAAGCTATATCACCTGGGATGGGTACAAGCTTGAGGAGCATGTGGAATTTGTTTATAGCATACATATTCTTGTCCTTTTTAAGTCATCTCTAAAAACATTAAATGCAATCTCTATCTTTCCAGAGAGGGTTTCTCTGTGTTGCCCTGACTCTGCTGGAACTCCCAGTAGGCCAGACTGGTTTCCAACTCACAGAGATTTGCCTGCCTTAATTAAAGGTGTGCACCACGACTACCGGGTTGTTAAAAAATTTTATTTCCCAAATCTGTGGATTTTAGATGTAATTTTAGGTATTACAAAGAATGTATCTTAAAAAATCTTAAGAGGGAAAATTGTGGGTAATTATCTCTAGAATCCATCTAACATGCTAATGTTATTGTACATGAGAAACAAATAATTGACCTGTATTTTGTTTAGAGGCACAATAAGTTCATTAGGCTCTTTATCAGTAAGGGATTTTATTTTATTATTTTTTTTGGTTTTTCGAGACAGGGTTTCTCTGTGTAGCTTTGCACCTTTCCTGGAACTCACTTGGTAGCCCAGGCTGGCCTCGAACTCACAGAGATCCGCCTGCCTCTGCCTCCCGAGTGCTGGGATTAAAGGCGTGAGCCACCACTGCCCGGCGGGATTATTTTTGAGTTACCAGTTTAGCAATCACATTATTTGATAAATTAATAGCCTGCTCTGTTTTAAATGTTATATTTTGTTGTAAAATTTAACTGAGAGCTTTCAGAAAGCAACTTAAAGAACACAGACAGATCTCTAGTAGTGATAAAGAGATTAGAGAGTTCCTATTAATATAATCCTAATTTTTAAATTTTTCTCTTACCAAGAAAGTTAAGCATTTATTTGAACATTAATTAAATGATCAGGAGAATACAACATCCTCCCTGTAATGTATGAATATTACCTCTAGAAATTTATACTGCATTGTCTTAGTGCTTTATGCCCTGATTGCAATTGTCTCTATATTATAAATTGGGCATGTTTTAATATTTTTCTCCCCTGAAGGGATCTTTGATAATGAGTTTT
>CABHPR010153351.1:5151-16958 GCA_902168415.1 Peromyscus melanophrys
GACACACTCGGGCTACCATGGTACTGCCCTCTGGCAATGACACACTCAGGCTACCATGTTGCTTCCCTTTCTCTCTCAGTGGGCCTTTGTGTCAAAAAAATTAATCTTGTTAGACTTGGACATCCAACTGTGTCTTTTATGAACTGCCTACATCTGTAAGTGTTCTCATAGAATAGATCTGAATAACCACTATTTGATTTGCTTGTAACCTATTCCTTGAATGTAAGACAATGACTATAAAACTTAGAAACTGTATTCACCCAACATTTCTGTCTGTATGGAGTACCTACCTTTAAGGTTGAAGTGTATTACTGAGTAGCTTTAGAGAAATTATGAAGAGGTAGAGAATATGTACAAACGTTTACTTTTGTTCAAAGTACTTTACATCTGTCATACAGAGTTCAGTCACGTTGGTGATAAAAAAGCGTAGCCTTTCAGGATTCACAGACAACCAAACAGCCTCAGCACAACTGGCCACGAGACCATGGAGGCCATGTGACTATGGCCCTTTGATATTCCTGATGGGCATAGTCACATGGCCAACACATGGACACCTCGGGGAGATGAGACAGCTCATCAGCACACTCAGTGGACACAGCTCCACCTGTTTGGTAACTTCATTCCATGGTTCTGTGTCTTTCACCTGTGATAATCTTTGGTCAGTGTTCTATTGACCATGTACAGTAAAATTTCTGTGCCTCACCAAGAACATGTCATGGTTATCCTAAAACACGAAGCCTCTTAAGGCATTTAAAGCAGCCATTGTTGTCTCTTTTTCCCTCTCTTAAACTTCTTCAAGGCCTTTCCACATTCTCAATCATGACAAGCTGGATTTTGATAGAGTAATTCAAGCCTGTGCGACGTTCAAGCAACCACCATCATTAATCTTAGCTTTTCTCTATTCCAGTTCTTACAGAAACACACAATGAAGACACCATCAAATTTATCTTACCACGTGTATTCTAGCTTCATGCTGTTACCACATTGTGTACCCATTGCTCTTAACTCTAATCCACAGCGATTGGAACTGCCACATACATCAAGTGTGTAGGTTTAGTTCCTAAGTGTTCTTTCTTCATGAAAATCAGAATTAGTTGTTTCATATAAGCTTTTGAATATTCTTCATAAACCTTTAAATATGTCTCCCCTTTACAATTATTTTTTTAAATTATTAAGAATTTCATCAGTTGTCTCCATAAATCATTTTGTAATTTTTATTATTAAGCTGAACTTAGAAGCTAACATAGAAACTCCGAGTTTCTCTGATTTTTCCATCAACCTTCAGCCTCGTGTCACTTTATAAGGAAGCATATTTTCCCAGTGGGTTTCCTTTTGACCACATTACCAGGTGAAACTGGGCTCGTGAGTTTAGGGGATAATTACACTTCAAGAAACATGTCATGAAGCTGGCTACCAGATTTCAAACCAGGAGATCATATGTGCAACAAAAGTCAAACCTGAATCTCAAATTGAATTTGAGGGGGTGGAGAGGCAGAGTTAACAAAGGATGATTGTCCATCTAACTGGACCAGAGGATATACAGACACAGTTCTGACCTCTTGATTGGCAGGCCCATGCATCTCTGTGGCTCTCTCATTCCTCAAGGGTCTCAGAGTCCAGGACACCCAAAATTTCCATACATAATCTCACAAAAATAGAAGTCAAGAAATCTTTCACAAATGTTACCCTATTCTATAAAATTTATCCGTTGAAGTTGGAGTAGTTTTGTTTCGTAGTGTATGTTGTGTGTGTGTGTTTATATGTAATTTATATGTAGTTTTGTTTCGTAGTGTATGTTCTGTGTGTGTGTTTATGTAATTTAGACATACTTTACAAGGAAGCCTTTCTCTCATATGTGCTGTTAGTTTGTGTGGGTGGATGGTTATTTTACAGAGCACAGAGCTATCAATACGCATGGGGCTGAGGGGGTGGACATCCACGTAGCTTCTTCATCTTCTATTTAAGCAGATGAAAACATCCCCAGCTGCTAAACCAGGACAACATTATGAATAATCCTCTAATGTCTCTGGTGGGCTGTGAAGTTCACATAATTGGATTGGAGGGTTAAAGTCTCTTCTCTTCTTTTCCTTTCCTTTCTTTTCTTTTCTTTCTTTCCTTTCCTTTCCTTTTCTTTTCTTTTCTCTTCTTTTCGCTACTTCCTTATTCTCCGTGTCATTAGTATAGTAGGAGACCATAAAAAAGAGGGACAGAAAACTGCAGCCAGAGGGGTTTAGCTGCTACCAAGTCAACATTTGACAGTCACACTCTGTTTTGCCATTACATGCGTGCGCCTTTTACGAGTTTTCTAGCTCTGTGAGCTTTATTTCAGAGATGTCCATTATGGCAGCTGATCCACAGCTTATCTCACTCCTTGGTTCTGTGTGCCTGGTGGGGGGCAAAGCTCACTGCCCACGTGAATCCCAATTTCAGAGAGGGATGGAGAGCTGTCTCTCCACGCGCTGTTTACTTTAAGAGCGGAGAACTGAAGAAAAGGTTCCACCTTCTCCTGGGATAGCTGTGCACTCCTTTGCTTTGACTGACCATGAAATCAGCAAAGATGGCCCCTCTTTCCTTTGTGTTTACTGTGAATTTTCAGTTGTTGTGTAACTTGATGTAATAGTAATGGAAGAAAACCAGATTTTTAGGTAGGCACAGACACGTAATTAAGCGCATTCCCAAGTATGAAAAGGAAAAAAATAAAAAATATAAACATTAAATACCTTGCTATATATAGACAAGGAGGGAGAGAATTTAATGATTTTTAAAATAACTCAAATCTTATTCTCATTATATGTATTTCCTGTCTTTACCATGGGGAACTGAGGCCCATAATCCTTCCTATGATCTCGACATGTTTGGTACCATGTTTTTTCTCTAGGGTTCAGTTTTCCCTATGAAATTTTCTTTTTTCAATAATAAAAATATAAATTCCTTAAATGTTTGCAAGCTGATGAGAATTTAAATCAAATTTTAAAATTAGGGTTTCTTAAGTAATTTAAAGTCATCCCCATGTTAACTATGTCCCTTTCCCTGTTGACCCCTGTTGTCTTTCCCGTCTAATAGAGAGTGTAGGCATAGTTTGGCTTTCCTGTTGTGTCCCAACATTGGTGTCGTATGTTACCGATTCGGTGTTCTTCTCCATTGTGCTAGTCAGTGGATAAGCTGCAGAGACAAAGACCAGCTGCAGTTCCACAAGATAACATGAAGACTCTAAGGAGAACTTTGTAATTACTCACATTGGCCCCTGGAACCACCTGGTCTAGATGGATGGCTTTCTTTTGCTCCTTTGGCCTTTTGGGATCCAAGACTACTGTGGAGTGCCACTGGCCTAGAACTTACTATGTTGGCCAGGCTGTCCTTGAACTTACAATACCCTCCCTCCACCTCCCAAGTGCTGGAATCATAGCTGTGCACCTTCCTCTTCTTGGGGCTTGACACAGTCAGTTGATCTTCATTCCAGACAATATAAGATCAGGAAAGGTTTCACAGAATCTTAACTGACTTAACCTAATATTTCCCCTTGGTTTTAGCAAACCTCCGACTTATATGAGACTGTATTAGCCAAACAGTACTCTATCTCCAAAAGAGATCTGTTTGCTGTCCAATTGCTCATTGTCAATCAGCAGAGGTGCATATGGGCCATTTTGTTTGGCTCATACTTATATATGCACCAAAGTTCTGTTTTGACCATGTTGTTAGAATTGTTTTCATCTACTTTGCAATGACCCCAGCAGGAAAGAACTTTTGCCAGCATTTTTAAAGGTTCACGGATCTCAGCTGCTGCTCTTTCTGACTGGATGAGGGTAAGGCAGTTCTAGATCTGCATCTGAATAGTAAACAGAGCCCGGGAAACCCTAACTACTACCTGGCATTTGTGGTTTACAAAACTGCTCGTAAAATTGAGATATGCCATGGCAAATTCTATAAAAATTATCATTGATATGATTTTATTAATTTGATCCCAATGGAAACAAGTTTATGAAGTTGGTAGAAAATTATGACCTTTGTCCATCAACATTTCTTTGTTTCCCAAACCTTGGTCTGTGTGATTTCCAACATCTTCTCACACACTTCTGTAATACCTGGTCAGTCTTTCTTGTCTTTGTTTGTTCAGACAATAGACCTTACTCTGTACCTCTGGATACCTTAACTTCCACTGTGTGTCCCAGGAGAGCCTCAAACTCACACCACCCCACTGCTTCAGCCTCCCAAGTCCTGAAATTACCAGGCCATTATCAGGCCCGTGCCACCACACCCTGCTCTCATTTGTTATGTTTATCTCCTTATTTTATTGAAGCTGATTCTATTTAGGCAACATTTAAATTCTGAGGACTGTGAGAGTCACACTATTCTTATTCCCATCCATATTTGAAAAGAGGATTCTGTAAAAGGAAATATTGAAACTGAAGGGTATAATCTCAAATGATTGAGTCTTAGAAATGATAGCACCCATGTCAGTCCCTTTAGAGCAGCAGTTCTCAATGTTCCTAACACTGACCCTTTAATACATGTCCTCATGTTGTCATGTTGTGGTGACTCCCAACCTTAAAATTATTTTCATTGCTACTTCATAATTGTAATTTGCTACTGTTATGGATCATAATGTAAATACATGTTTTCTGATGGTCTTAAGTGACCCCTGTGAAAGGGTCATTGGACCTCCAGAGGGACAGCGACCTTTTTCATAGGTCTAAGAAACAAGATACAAAGAGTGACAAAATGTGTACCCTACCATGTTCTTCTCTGCTTTCTGTAGCTGACAGCTTCTTGACCAGTGTAAGGGGCTCCATTCTAAGGAAGCTAATTGCTTAGTCTCAATATATCATGTGCATTAGAGGCAGCTAGTTATATGTAACTTACTATAAAAACTGATCACAACATCCCTGTTAATTTAGTTTTAGCATCTCAGTAGGGTGGTCATCTATAGAAGTGGACTCAGTGTAGTTAAAAGTTATCCTGTGTCCTGCCCAATCCCATGGCCTCTCAGACCCAAATAAACACACAAAGGCTTATATTAATTATAACTGCCTGGCCATTAGCTCAGGCTTATTAGTGACTAGCTCTTACACTTAAATTAACCCATAATTCTTATTTATGGTTAGCCATGTGGCTTGGTACCTTTTCTCAGTTCTGCCTTGTCATCTTGCTTCCTCTGTGTCTGGCTGGTGAGTCTTCACTCAGCCTTCCTCTCCCCAGAATTCTCCTCATCTGCTTGTCCTGCCTACACTTCCTGCCTGGCTATTGGTCAATCAGAATTTTATTTATCAATCAATCAGACCAATACATATTCACAGCATACAGAACAACATCCCACAGCATCTCCCCTTTTCTGTTTAATCAAAAAGGAATGTTTTAACTTTAACATAGCAAATTACATATAATATAACAGTTATCAAACAAGAATTATAGTTATAATATCTAGTTTATTTGTATTTGGCAAAATTAAAGAAAATATTCTATTTATCCTATATTTGTGAGTCCAAGGTTTCACATCTACCTTATCTCTTATCATAACCAAGGAAAACCATAATTATAACTATTTACTCTTCAACTACATCAAAGACCTCAGAAGGATACAATATTATCTAAATAAACAGGAAATGCATTATAAGCAATTTCCAAAATTTTGGAAATGATAGAGACAGCTACCTGCCTGGACAGTCATCCAAAGTTCCTCTGTAACATTGGGGCATCCATCTTCAGCATATAGGCCTAGAGTCTCTCAGTCACTTTTCTCTGTATCTTGTAGAATGTCTGGCAGTCTCCTCTGTGAAGCAGGAACCTGAAGGACCATCTCACATTGTAAAGTTCAGTGGCCAACTTCCTATGGTGTCTTGTCAATACAACATTTTGTCAAGCAGTCCAGGCAAGAACAGTTTTTTGCCCAAATGGCTATTTTTGCCAAGAAGAAGATAAACTCCACATGGAGTGTCTTTAATGCCCACCTTTCTCTTTAAAGTAAATTGGTGCTGCCAGAAGCAGACGTGTCTGAATGTCCAGAAAATCTAAGTTTTTAAAACATTTTAAATGCCATATTCTGTAGCTCTTTGAAGTATTTGAAGATAACCTATCTATCTGAAATATATCTATGTATACCTAGAAAACTTAACTAATATAAGTTTGATTATCACGGATGACTAACAATTAATCTGTATTTCTTAATTATACATTACAATTTTAAATGAGCTACACAAACATAATACCTTAAACAAGAGTAGAAATATACATACAGTATAACAAAATTAACTTTAAATTTGTATCAATAAACTAAAATCTATAGCAATTTAAAACATTTTAAACAAGTTGCCCTTTAAAAGTAGATTCAATAATCTACCCTTTCATCCTATCATATCTATACCTACATTTCTATATCATATCCCCCTTTCTTTTTTTAGAAAGAGATTGACTATGAGCAATAACAATTTGTAACCAACAACCTAAACAAAGACAAACATCCATAATCTGTTTTTGGGGAATGTGGGCATAGTTTTCTAGGCTACTTCCTGCTGATAAAGGGTGCTGTATTCTTATGGGGATCCTGAGAAAATTAAGAATTATGGTCAAGTCCTGACTGGAATAGTCTGTGAGGCTGCATTGTCTGAGCCAATTGCTTTGAAGCCGTTTTGGATGTTGGATCATCTGGGCCATGGTGTCATCAGAGACCTTTCAGGGGATCTTGGCTGATCAAACCATTGTAGCCTGGAGCAATCCACAGGTTCTCATTTTCTGTGGAAACAAAGCAAAACCTCTTTTCCAAAGCAATGTATCCTTAGACACAAATTTTGAAGTCAAGATAATATATATATAATATATATAATATTATATATATATATATATATATGTTTAACTGAGCAACCTTTATAATCAAATGTCTTTCTGCAGTTAAAAATCCCAAAGACAATATAATCCAGACTCTCTGTGTGATTTCCATCTTTACATAGCTTATTTTTATATTACTTTTACTTTCTCTTTAAAGACTTTATTTTTTAAAACTATGTATTTCTTTATATAATTGTCTATCCTCCTTTTCTTCTTTCTTTTAAGCCTACATACATTTTTACATACATTGTAAACAGTTGAGGGTTTAATCTCATCTGAATCTGTTTTATTGTGAATCTATTGCTTTAAACTGCAGTGGTTAGTACTGAATCTGAAGCCTTAGCTGCTGACTCTGCCCACCTCAGCATTTCAACATGGTAATTCACCTCCAGCTCTGGGCCATGTGTACCATCAAATCTCAGGAGCAGTGGGTCTATGCCTTCATTAAAGCAGCATGTTGCCTAGAAACCTCTTGTTTTTTTGTTGTTGTTTTGTTTTGTTTTGTTTGTACTAGCAAAAGCTAAATCCACCATGCAGCATACTGTGTGGCCTGGATATTCCTCTGTGTACCCCAGCAGGAATCCACCATGGTGCTTGTCTCAAGCCTGTGTTCTGCAAACCCATCATACTGTATAGCTCAAGTCCACATGCCACGATGTCTGTGTATCAGAGCTTTCCTGTTAGACACTACTAGGAAGCTGCCCTTGGCTCCATTTTAGAACACTTTTTTAAAGCTTTCTCAGGTTTTAGGTGGAAATTCTTGCCCCATGTCTGGGTGCCATTTGTAGTTGAAAGTTTTCCTGTGTCCTGTCTGGTCCCATGGTTGCTCAGACCTAAATAAACACACAAAAACTTATATTAATTACAACTGCTTGGCCATTAGCTCAAGCTTATTACTGACTAGCTCTTACACTTAAATTAACCCATAATTCTTATTTATGTTTAGCCATGTGGCTTGGTACCTTTTTTCAGTTCCACCTTGTCATTTTGCTTCCTCTGTGTCTGGTTGGTGACTCTTCACTCAGCCTTTCTCTTCCCAGAATTCTCCTCATCTGCTTGTCCCACCTACACTTCCTGCCTGGCTGTTGGCCAATCAGTGTTTTATTTATCAACCAATCAGTGCAACACATATTCACAGCATACATAACGATATCCCACAGCAACTCAGTGACTTAGAAGACATTTAACATTTCATTCTTTTTCTATTCTGATTGCCTCTATTTTGCTATTTCTCTTTGGAAAACCTTTCCATCCAATGGGACATTCTCTGGACAATATATAGTGTTATTTCCCTGTAGATTGTTTAACCAAAATTTGAAAGGTATTATGTGTACACAGTCCTTCCTCCAAAAAAGTACAGTAATGTTTTCTTTGACCAGGACAGCACTCTCAGATGTTGTTGATGGAGCCCCCCCCCTCTCTCTCTCTCTGAATACAACTGTATTTTAACAGCTACATTTACTATGAAAACAGTTAAGCTTGGTGGATACTGCAGACTCGCTTAGGCAAAAAAGAAAAAGAAAACGAAAAAGAAAAGAAAGAAAGAAATTGAGAGGTTACAAAACTGTGAAAAATACCAATCACAAACCCAAAACAAACTGGGTCAGAGTCCACTCACTTCAGCTTTAATACTGTGTGATTCTGGGGGAGTTACTGTAAACTGGGTTCTCTTATATGCTGATAGACAACTTAAGTTTTTCCCATCAAGTCAGATACAGACTTCGATGAATAGAGTACAGAGTTCCAAGGCCACAGACTTGAGAGAAATTTTAATGTAGTTCTTACAATTGTACTATTGTCAAAGGTTTGCCAAGATAAAGCCTGCACTGTGTTAAGGATTTCAATGCCCTGTTAGTTATTTGTGACTGCATTTGCTGGACTCTTTCCCCTGTGATACAGTGATCATCAATAGTCGGTTAGGTTCTGTGAACATTTTACCATAGGTGGCAAGCAGTTCTGCAGTGTATATGATCTACCAGTGTCATTCATGACAATCTTGCTCCAACAATCTAGTGAATTGTCAAGAGACTGTAACTATAGCTGCAGAAGCCAATGGCTGCCTTCCTTAAAACTGTCTCAGAACCACATCATCCAGAGAGCATGGCTGGAAAACTTGAGAGGAAGGCAGCAGACCTCTCCTTGCATGCTTTTTCCTGTTCTCAGAGTCAACTGGTTTCTTAATTTGGAAGCAATTTAATATCATGTGGGGGTGAGACTAAGCATTATATTTTTCTTGAACATCACTTCATTTTTAACACCATGTTCTCCACTAAAGTAAGCCACACTGCATGCTTTTAAAAGACTTGATGTCTTTGAGATCTAATTTATGTCTATTTGTATCTCAAATAATTCGCCAACTCAATATTTTGGCTGAGCAATCCAAATCAAATTGTGGTCCAAGTAGCAGGCACTTCCATTGGATGTACAAAGCCTTGACAAGCAATTAGTGATGAATATTTAAGTGTCTTCATTACCCTTGTGTGAGCAATGCAGATGGCATTTGGGAGGTGGCAGCCGGAGGTGAACTCCTCTGAGTTCTGTTTCTGGTCAACTGACTATGGGAAGACTTTATCTGGGCCTTATGCCACCCCTACCCCTCTACTGTCTGAATAAAAATGAAGCAGGCTTTCCAAATACAGAACAGGTTGCTGATGGGAAATCTCTATGTGCGTTTTGTGACTGAGGAAGGTTGTCTCCAAGGATCCCAGCCTAGCTCCTTTAGGCACACAAAACCTAAATGCCAAGACTTTTTTAAGGGTTTGTTAGAGTCAAAGTTCTTTCAAAAGCCCTGCTGATTATTTTCCTTAATTGCCTTAGTATGCCATGTTGAACATGCAAAGGTGAATAAACCAATATCCCATGTCTCCTAGAAGCCAACTTTATTATATATGGCCCAAGGGGAGAAATGTCTTTGAGTAATTATAGTTTCAAGAGTCTCATTTGAAATTTCTTTTTTTAAAGGAAAAAACAACACTGGAGAGTCTGACTCAGCAGCTGGCAGTTAAACCGAACGAAGAAGGGAAATTTAGCCATGGAATGATGGATTTCAATATGAGTGGAGACTCCGACGGTTCGTGAGGATTGTTCATTCAGAACCTAGGATGGAGGGGTGGAAGTGTACTTAGAGCTGTTTAAAAATCACAAAGAGAGTAGAGAGGGAGACCATCGCCTCCCTGACCATCCCAGTGAGGGCTCACACACACCGGGCAGTCCCTGTGTGCCCGGCACTCCTCAGTGCTTCTTGCTCTATGGCACCTGTCAGTGTCACCACAGACAAAGAGATGGATCCCAGCAGTTTGGAATCATCTCCCCAGGATCAGGGGGCTGTAAGTGCCAGAGGCAGGACTTAGATCTAAGATGACATAATTCCAAAGCAAATGCCCTTACCCAGCAGCCACCCTGCCCATTGCCTCCTCTTTTTCTGTATGCCAAACTTTGTAGAACTGCGTATCTATCAGCTCATTTTGTGACTTGCATTCACAGCTAAATGCATGGTTCAGAGGACATGCTCTGGGCATTTTCCTTGCATTTGGAGCCTTCCCTGACACACTGTCCTCATACACTACTACTAAACAGACACTACTCTCACCTCACATCTAGACCCCATCTTACCAGCATCCATATGGGGAACTCCATGCTCCCCTCCTATACCTCAACCTTCAAACATCTCACCCAGCAGCCAGATACCCAATTCAGCTGAGACAGTAAAGGAGCATAAGAAGAAAGTATAGTTTATCTTATACAGGACCCCCACCAGGTCTTTCTCCTAGTACCAGGTTAATGCTAACACATACACTTCTCTGGCCATCAAGGTTCTCAGCAGCCAAAAGCTAGGCAAGCTTAAACATCTCATTTCGTGATCCCATTGAAACTGAACATGTTCAATTGGAGCACGGGGGGGGGGGGGGGGGGAGCTTGCATCCATCCCCGTCTGCGTCTTGCTACTGCATCAGGGAGAATAAACCTGGCTGATGTACATACAAAGAGCCTATTTAGAGTTGACGAAGTCCCGCACTGCTGCTCTCATGGCTTATGTTGCTGTAAGGTGTAAGAGCCGGAAACAGCAGATGTGCCTATGATCATTCCCTAGTTACAAACCCATTTCAGAAGATGATGTTGTGCATTAGCACTGTGCTTGTCAATCAAGAGGCAGTTATTGGTCGTAACACATTCCATCAATTTTAAGTTATGCTTGCATGATAAAATATACTCTGGCAATGAGCATCCCAACAGCAACGCTTGTTCTGCTGCTGCTGTCTAATGGAGTGGTGTGCATATGCAAAGTAGCTTCCAGTCTACATGGAGCAAGGAGCACATAATGAATGAGGAACCATGAACTGCGCTACCTAGAGAGATGCTGCTTTGCTGTTGTTGTTTTTAATTTGCCAATCCTATAGAGGCAATATTGATTGATTGCCTACCGCTTCTTCAGATTTTGGTATATGGATTAATAAGGAGGAATTAAAAAAGAAAGATATGATTTTCTTGGTGGCACAGCACTAGAAAGTCCCAGCATTTAAGTTTCATGCTGGTTTTTTTTCCTTTTTTCTTTTTAAATAATGACACCAGTGAAGACTTAGCTGCAGAGTGCCATGTTTCCTGGCTCCCCTTGTTCTCATCCCAAACCCAAGCATCTTGGCTTTCAAGCTGTGAGCCACTCTGACAAAGATGCTTTCTGAAGTCACATGAGGCCAGAGGAGGGAGAGTGCAGCTTCCTGAGGTTCAGTGTGACCCGCGGGAGTTGAGGGGTACTTTATCATCAGTGACCCTTGATATCTAAATGCAACCATTAGGAGAAAACATTCAGTGAAATATATGTTTTCCCCCTACTTTAAACATGACAGAAAATTGAAGAGCCAATAATAACATACTAATTAATTGATTCTTTCTCTTGCATCTATCCATTGCCTATTGCCTTTTACAGGCAGGATAGACTGTCATGATAGATAGATAGATAGATAGATAGATAGATAGATAGATAGATAGAT
>CABHPR010153351.1:16968-40804 GCA_902168415.1 Peromyscus melanophrys
GATAGATAGATAGATAGATAGATAGATAGATAGATAGATAGATAGATAGATAGATAGGTGATAGAAAAGAAACACCAACCACATTAAAGGGAGATCTTTATATTGTTTTGGCCAAAGTTCTATCTAGCATCTTTTACTGATGTGTCCTCAGAGACAAAAGGGAGGTACAAATACTTCAGGTTCTCACAGTATTGGTGTAGCCTTTCCTAACCCAGCCTGCCACACCCCTGAGTGTCCCATGGTTTTATCAGATCCTTTGTATCTGTAATATTTCTGCAGTACTGATACACCCAAAGAATCCAAAAAACAGTACGTCCCAGCTTCCCATGGGCTTTTCAGTAAATGCTCAAACTGTCCATAGTCCTTTGAAAGCCCAAGAAGTAATGAGAACTGGGTTAAAAATACACATTTGCTGCCACAGGCTTATCACAGACACTTCATAAGCAAGCATCTGTCTTAGGAACTGGGAGTACCATTATCAGAAGTACTTTTTGTTTTCAGATATTTTAATAGACTAAGAAAACAGTCATCGGGGAGTAGTGCTGCCAGAGTCTCAACACTGACATGCATGGTGATGTTCCCTGTTTCTAGGAAGCGCCGGAGTTTCAGAGTCAAGAATTTACAGGGAATCTCGGGGACGTGGCAGCAATGAGCCCCATATAAAGCGTCCGATGAATGCCTTCATGGTGTGGGCAAAAGATGAACGGAGGAAAATCCTTCAGGCTTTTCCTGACATGCACAATTCCAACATCAGCAAGATATTGGGTAAGGAGAGTGTGGAAGCCTGAGGGGTGCTGGGTAAGAAGAGCCTGGAGGCCTGAGTGGGTTATGGGTAAGGAGAGCCTGGAGGCCTGAGTGGACACCAATAGATGTGCACTACTCTCGTGTGATCAGGGAAAGACTCTGAGTGGGAAGGCAGCCTGCTCCTGCCTTCTGCTTTTCCCAAATGTTAGCACCATCACTGAGGGTCTTGTGAACAACAGAGTATCCCATGTATGATAAGCCCAGTTTGTAATGCCCCCCTGGGGAATGGCCATGCCCATTACTGTAAAGTCCCCCTGCTTTAGGATTTATGACAGAGGAAGTGTAGCTTTCACACGAGGCATTCATGGTGATGGCCTTTGTTTTTCCATTTCCTTCATGAACTAGTCATGCAGGTCTCATCTTTCCCTTGTCTTCCTTAGTAGACATGTACAGATTTTAGAGTTGTGTTTAGTGTGCATGATGTGCAGGGGGAAGGAGAGTGGAAGGCCACTGGTTGGTTAATCAGAACCTAAGATCTAGAATTTCCATTCCTATACATTCCGTACCCTATGGACTAAAGGTGCTCTTGGTAACTCTTAGGGATGTGGCATAGCTCTGAGCTTAACTGAAAAGAAGCTTTACTTCCCAGTCCAGTCCCCAGCATGCCAGAAGACATGGTACACATTTACCCCAAAGTGGACATAGAGAAGATGGAGAGGGAGGGAGGGCACAGAATATAGAAAGACTTCCTCTAGACTGACTTAAGACAAGAGCCAGGCAGAACTTAAGCAAATGAAGGTTCCATTCTCCATTTGTCTTTAACCTTGCCCTCACCATGTTATTACCGCTATCCTCATCTTTATTTCCAAGTAGCATGATGCACGAGAACAACAAGGCAGATTTTTGCATTGTCCATTCTCTAACCATTAGAGTTCAGAATGAAAGCACCTAGCTCTGTCAGAAAAAAAAATAGGCCTTGAAAATAAGAAATAGTATATGCATAGACTATTTAAGCTTTATTAAAATCAATGACGCTCTTAGAATTAAATGTACATTATAAAGAAATATCTTTGCGGGTCCATTAAAGAACTGATCACCAACAAGTAGAGACTGGATGTGCCCTTCTGTATTTATACTCCCATGTTCTCAGGAAAGGTGGCAGATGCCACCCAGGTCACGAGGTGCACATGCAATGCCATCAGATCACATGAAAACACATGCACTAAAATGTATGTTTGTGTTAGTGTTTTCCTCTAGACTAGTTTCCAGATGAATGCATGCATGTTGTCTGAAAGATTAGAACAAGTGAAGTTCGGGTGCAGAAACAGGATTTCTATATATGAAAACATAAATTGGTACAAAGTACAATGCTGAAGTGATGAAGGGGAAACATGTCTCTAATGCCTCTCCCATCGCTGACCCATGTCTCCCTTTACTTACTCCATTCTCCTTCATCATGAACTACGCAACCCATGAATTTCCCAGTAGTTTTTAAGACAGGGCCTCCTTATATAGACCAGGCTGGCCTCGAACTCAGAGAGATATGCCTGCCCTTCCTTACCAAATGCTAGGATTAAAGGAGTGTGCCACTATGTCTGGAGGAATTCCCCAAATTTGAACATGCCACACCTGCATCATCTGGAATCACTTGACAAAGTAGCTCAGTGATAAATCCATCTCACTGGTTAAAACTTTATTCTAGAGAGAAGAGCAGATGGTTTTGAGTAGTGCTGTGGTGACTGGGGAGGAGCTCAGTGATTAAGAATGCTTGCTACCTGAGTTAGGTTTTCAGTCGCTGCAGGTCTGGAGTACCCAAAGCCCTTATCTGGTCTCCACAATCAACCACCACACTCACACACACATTAAAAAAAATGGAAGTGTTGTTTTTAAGACAATCGTTTTTCTAGGAATTGTAGCAAAGATTCCTTATGGTGAAGCACTAACTGGCTAGAGAATCCATTTCTGACTTAAGGTGAGAGTTGCCATATGATCTCTGCCATTACAGTCCATATATGTAAGATGGTTCTAGCCCAAGACTTACTGATGAAGCCATATTAATCAAACATACAGCGTTTATAGTCACACAAAAATTAAACACTGAAGTGTTTGGGGCCTCAATATTTAGTCATAGCTTTAAGTAAATATAATATCTTCAAATAGCCGCAAAATGGTTCTGAATGGCCTATTTCATATAAAAGTACAAAGAAGGCTTGATGTTTTTCTCTTTACTGATTGTTTTGGATAACAGCCTCCGACAGCATGCTGCTAATTCATTCTGCTTAAAACAGGCGCTTGAGCTGGGTTGACATTTTACGTAGTCTCTGGGGATCCTAGTTGACATTTTAAAGGGCTTCTAAGCATTTTATAATACCCTAAAATCTGGTTTTAATAAGCCATTCTCCTGAAATTGTTAACATAAGGAATCACCTTTTACTGTTTGGCGCAAGATCAGGGACTGGGGGACATCTTTTTCTGATTAGATATACAGTAGTCGGAGTAAAATGTGCAAATTCATTACATGCCCCATGGAGATGACCTAGCTGCTCAGCACAGCTCTCTTCTTGTAGCATACTGCCAGAATGAGAAGAAGTCTAAACAAACACACACAAAAAGTGAAGGTTCCTTATTCTCTCTTATTTTGAGCACCAAATTTTCTGTTGTTGTTGTAACTTCCTCTTTTGTTATGAGGAGGCATCCCCAATAGTCTATTCATTTTCACTGCAAACAGCCCACAGAAAGCCACTTCCTCATTGTACATGGCTGCGGGCACAAACCAAGCAACTGTTTCCACCTTCTGGGGGGAAGAGGCTGGACTACCACAATGTCTTTGCTACCATCCTCAATGAGTGTGTTTATGGGATCTGCAGTCAGCTGCCACTGTTGCCAGGGGGCCATTGAGACCAAAACCAACTTACCAGTTGGCTATCCTCACCCAGAAGAATTATTAAAGATGTAAACTGGATCTGCCTCCACACTGAGACTGCGTGGTCCTAGCATGGCGTTGAGCTGCTGCATCCCAGTTGGCACTTGAGTATCATAATTTGTAATTATGAACAAATAAGTCTGTAAGCTGAGTAGTGGGGGTGTACATGCCTATAATCCCAGAACCTGGAATATTAAAGCAGGAAGACTGACTACCTGAGCTTCCTGGAGAGACCCTGTCTCCAAAAGCAAAAGGTACTTGTATTTGTAATTATGATGTTGCCTTATTTTAGAATATAGCTCAAGGCTGAGTACTCTTAATGGAAACGTGCTGTCAGAAGTTAAAGCAAGGAGTTTTAATTCTCCACCTACCAACCCGGCATTCTGTACATGATAGGAAATATAAAAATGACTGTCAATCCAAGACAGGTTACCTTCAGGATAAACATTTCCTTTTCTTAGAGAAGAGATATTTTAGAGAAAAATTTGGGAAGAAGAATACTTCATAATCTAATTAAATTCCCTTATTTCTATATTCAGTTTTCAGAGAAGATAGTAGATTTTGCTCTAAGTCAACTGCCCTAGACTCATGATTTTCACTATATTTCTACTTTCCAGGAGGCTGTTTGTGATAAACTGACCCTTATGAGCTGGTCTGTGGTTTGAAAGCTGGTCTACATCCTGGCAATAAATGCCGTGAAAAGAGTTGATCTTATTCAATAGTATATTATCTGTGTTTGTGATGACATACCCAGAAACAGCATACCAATAGGAAAGGCCTGCCAAAGCAGTGATTCTCAATCTGTGGGTCGTGACTCTGGGGGGGGGGGTCACGTATCAGATAACCTACATATCAAGCAATTGCTAACAGTAGCAAAATGACAGTTATGAAGTAGCAATGAAATGATTTTATGGTTGGGGGTCACCACAACACAAGGAACTGTGTTAAAGTGTCACAGTGTTAGGAAGGTTAAGAACCACTGTTCTAGAATGTAATGTGAGGTAGAGTTTTGGGCTGACCACACTGGACGTGCTGCTCAAGCACGAGTTTTAAAATAAAACCCAGGAACTCTGCTAACTGAGTTTCTGTTTGGGATAAAATGAAACGATAAAAGCTATCTAGATGGGAGTTGGGGAAGCTATCTAAAACACTGCTGATGGCTTGGCTGCTACTCCCATAGGAAAGAGAGGCTTCCCTGTCCACTCTATGATGTGGCACGCGTAGGCTCTTCTCTACTTCTAGGGGAGAGTACTCAACAGTGTGCTGGCCCCGCTGACTTACATGATTATGGCTTCTAAGCTCTCCTCTAGATGATGCCTGAAGGAAGGAAGGGCCCTTTCTGTTGCTGTCGTGACAGACTTGAGATGGAGAGACTTTATCAAGATAGTTGTTGGGGTGATGGTCTTCTTACTCAGGGGCGCAGGCCATCCAGTGGCAGGAAATGGGCACTGGTGTTCTTCCTCTCCTTCCCTCTTGGGCACCCTTACCTACAGACCTGCCAGTGTCCCACCAAAGCTTCCACCCAGTGATTGTATCTGCTCTCCACCACCTTGGAGAGGCTTACCTCGAAGACCTCCCATTTATGAGTCAGATCTACAATAGTCAGATTAGCTTTCCCTTCTTAGTCATGCCACACAATGATGATGGAATTCCAGGCTGAGTCTTGGCATAGAGAGGGGACTGTACACCATCTGCAGCTATAGACAGCTCCTATGTTTCAGTTTGTAGGGTTCATACATTTGACTTAGGATGAGCTAATTATTTTTCAGAGAAGCATACCTCATCTGCACTAAGGTTTTAAGGTCTGACTTAAGACTATAGCAACCCCACTACCTGCGTTCTTACTATACTTGGCCATACTGACAGAACCAAAGCATCTAACCCTATCTAAACCTTAAACCAAGAATTATCATGTGCTATTTTTAGTAAGGCTTCAAATTTGTTTTTTTCCATTTAAATCCATGTTAGATTCAACACAAAACAATGAAAAGGGAAAAAAATGAATCAATACCACTATTGTTGATTTTCATGAGACAAGGCATGCTTCCTTTTAAAGGAGTTGTTAAAATAAAAGTCTTATTCAGTGAACATTTATTATGTTGCTTCTAGTGTCTGCCAGATCCCAGAGTAATGTATGTGCAAGGATACGCATTTATGAGTCATATCTACAGTTAGTAGGTGCATGGTTTGGGTAGGTTATTTCATGTGTGTGAAAATCAGTTTTCTCATCTATGAAAACAGGCAGGAATGTTGTCTACCTCACAAGAATGATAGTAGTAAGATGACATTACTTCCGTTTTTAAAATATTGTAACATATTATGTGAACGTGGGGATTCCCATGTGGAGGTCAGAGAACAACGTGCCCTCCATCCACCATGGGAGTCGACTTGGCTGATGAGCCATCCAGGACCCAAGGTGACTCAAGTTCTCAGCACAGTCCCCCATGGTAATCCCCCAGTCCTACTCCTCATATGACTTTATCACGTGTACCCATTAGAGGAGGTGATTTTTACGCACAATGTGTTTTATAGACATAGTTTCCAAAACCACGCGGTACTTGAACTCCTGTGATAAGCAATGTGCCCTCCATATAGAAATACTCAAAGACTGAGTAAGTTACAGATTCACAATTTGTGATGAATTCACATGGAGCTTTTAGCAGTTTAACTGCATCATATAAAATTCTTGAGCTTTTCAGTGCATAATAAGCAAGTTTAGTTAAACTGTTCATTCAAGTCAAAAATAATACATTGCCCAGTGCTCATGTCTTTGGGTGCATAATTTCCTTGCAGACACCTCTGCTCTTGTGAAAATCTCGCCTTTCAAGTTGATCTTGCTAATCAGAAACATGTTTATATAGTTCTGGATTTTGTCCAACTTTTTTTCTCAATTTCTTCCTTGTTCTCCATGGCATCTCTTTTTTTAGGATTCTTAGAAGCACTGCAAATTGGCATCCTAACCTCCTTGTCTCCACAGGATCTCGCTGGAAAGCTATGACCAACCTAGAGAAACAGCCATATTATGAAGAGCAGGCCCGCCTCAGCAAACAGCACCTGGAGAAGTACCCAGATTACAAGTACAAGCCCAGGCCGAAGCGCACCTGCCTGGTGGATGGCAAGAAGCTGCGCATCGGGGAGTACAAGGCCATCATGCGGAACCGGAGGCAGGAAATGCGACAGTACTTCAATGTCGGGTATGAGAAAGAACTTCCTCCTGGCCCTGTATCACATCACGCCAACTTCCTGTTTTCCAGAGGGAATAGTCCCTTGGCTGTTAAGTTGCAGAGCGACCTTTTGAAAAGGAACCTGCAGTCTTTTTTTCCAAGATGATTTTGTACCCTGTATGTAGCCCTGAAAACATACATAACATACATACAGACAGATATGTGTTTCTATGTTTGTATGTGGAGAAGCATCCACTGCCAGCTTCTTGCTCTCCTATGAGGTTTATGCACAAGTTATTTGAAAACAGAATCGCTTCACTAATGAAGATAGTCTTGTCTTTGCCGTTACAAACTTAGAGGTAGGGCTGGGTCTTACCTATTCTTTCCTGGGCTGGTGTTCGTCACTTCCAGCACTTGACCATGATAAATTTCACCACTGGCAGCTTAGTCAAGATAGCACAACCTAACCGTAGTTCCAAAAGAATCACTTGTTTTTGAATAATGGGGAGTTACACACGTGTATGCACACACTCATATGCATGCACACGCACACGCACATGCACACACACACATATCTTCTGTGTGTGCATCTCATCCAGTAGAGATTACATTTAGGACACAGCAAGGTCATAGACAGGAGAGTTCCACCCTGCATTTCGAACTGTGCCCCAAGGATACTCTCCTCTGCTTTCCATAGTGAAGCCTTGCACAGTGATGCTGCATGCTGTCTGCAGTGGCACTGCAGGATTCTCAAGACACACAGGAATAAAGTCACTCACACTTGTAACAGGAAGAAGATCCAGAGAGCGTAGGATAGCAAATGCCACTCTGGGTATAGGCAGATGGTGGCTGAAGAATAAAAGAAAGGTGATCATACCTGTCATGCCCCCTCCAGAGCCAGTGTGCTCTGCCCAGGGCTCTGGGAGGCCATCCTTTCTGGAGTATATAGTAGTTCTGTGAATGGATGAATGAAAGAAGGAAAGCCCAGACGGATGCCCGTGAATCCCATCCTACCAGTACCAGCTAAAGTCACCTCTCAGGGCCAGTGCAAACCTGAGAAGACAGAGTTCCCAGGTTAAAAAGTTTTAAAGTCTCAAGAGTGGGACAGTAGAAACAAGTGTGGCGCTCCAGGCAATTTCTGGGGTGGTATGTCTTCAAGGCTGGCTCTGCCTCCTACCCCAAAAAGAGCTCATACCATTTCACACAGTGGGTAGATAACATGATAGCTTTACCTTCTCATGCTTTGGGACTACAACTGTATTATGAACGTTCTAAATAGTTTAGAGATGTTTTCATTACACTTGAACCATCTTTAGGCTCCATTGCAGGACAAATAGAAACTCTTTCCATCTGTCCTAGTGAAGGCAAAGTGAACTGAGAGGCAATCTCCTGGGTAATTTTGTTTAATCTCTCTGTGCCAGAATATTTTCCTAATAATAAAAAAATTGGGATTATTTTAATTACCAAATGGCAATTCAACTAAATGCCTCCTAATCTATGAAGCACAATCCAAGCAGGTAAGGCATTAGAATCAACATGAGATGTCCTTTAAGTATGCTGGGTAATTGGGTGAACACTGGTTCCAGTTAGATGGTGCTGAGCCTGAGTAAAGCTGAGACCTCATATACATACTCACCTCCTTTTTCTGTGACAGGCAACAAGCACAGATTCCCATTGCAACTGCCGGAGTTGTGTACCCTGGAGCCATCGCCATGGCAGGAATGCCATCCCCTCACCTGCCCTCAGAGCACTCGAGTGTGTCCAGCAGCCCAGAGCCTGGGATGCCCGTGATTCAGAGCACTTACGGCGTGAAGGGAGAGGAGCCTCATATCAAAGAGGAAATCCAGGCTGAGGACATCAATGGAGAGATTTACGATGAGTATGATGAGGAAGAAGATGACCCAGATGTAGATTATGGGAGTGACAGCGAAAACCATATTGCAGGACAAGCCAACTGATGAGGGCCAACAGACTGCGGTGAGCTGAGGACTTAAAGAAGCCCTAGCTGGTCCATCCTTGCCAGTGGCCAAGCACATTAACTTTCTCATACACTGACTGTTATTTTAACTGTTAGTCTTAAATAGTTGGGACATCAGCTGACAAATAGACCTCAGCCTCAAAAGGCTCGGAAAGGAAAACCATTACAAGCAAACGACATCAACAAGCGATTGAAATAAGCTATGGGTAAAAACAATGCCAGTAACTCAGCTGCTACACCCCAGCACTGAAGTCTCACCCGTCAACTTTTTTTTTTTTTTAATAAACTTTATGGCTGTTTGTTCTATAACTAGAAACTCTCACTCAGGTACACAGTGCCAACAAGTGGCTTGTGAATGTGTCTTGTTGTTTTGTGCTACAGTTTTTAAAAAGAAATAAGTTCTGTTTTGTTTTGTTTGGAGGGGGGGTGGTTCTGGGTTTTCCTTTTACCTTTTCTTTCCTTTTTTCTCCTTTGTGATTGTTGTCTTGCACCTGACAGAAAGAGGGAGATGGGCATTTGATCCCTCTACCCTCCCTATCTCTGCTTTAAAGATGGCGGCCTGTGTGTGAGGGTGGGGGAGAGAGGAAAAGAAGAGTCTGTTTTTGCCTTCCCTGCTTCCGCACCACAAAATCAGTGATCCTTTTCTTTAGAGACCTCTAACTCTTGCACACCACACTACGTCTTTGAGCAAGTGCCAAATCCACACTGAAGTGATCACCAACTTCATTTTCTGCTCCTTCCTTACTCCTGCTCCTTCTTAAGTTGGGACAGTATTAAACCTGCAACAGTCCCCAGAAAGAGCTGATGCACCAGCAACTGGTGAGATTGATTTCTTTCTTTCTTTTTTTTTTTAAATGGAAACTGTAGGTGCCGTTCTCAGGTGAAAAGAGAGAGAGAGAGACATAGAAATTTAGAGAAAAATATTTTCTGATCTTGGATTTCTGTGTGTGTGTGTGTGTGTATGTATGTGTGTGACCATGGTACATTAGATACATTCCTATTGGGAATAATGTTGGGCCATTGTGAGCAAAACCCATGTGTGGGGATGGAATCTCACTCCTAAGCAAGTGGTCTAGAAGCAACCTTGACCTTGACTTTGCACTTCCAGCAACAATGGAACTCAGTGCAGGGCTAAGAAATGTTATTTTCCAATTTCCAGTATGCTTATTCCTGGGGGGACCTGCTGGCCCTGTGCCATGGAGATGTGCTTGGCAAACATGGAAGCTACCAGCCAAATGCTTCCTGAGGTTCCTTCTCCCTGGACAATTTGCTTCTTCTAATGTTTGCTACTTAGTGGTGTGTGTGTGTGTGTGTGTGTGTGTGTGTGTGTGTGTGTGTGTGTTTCCTGTTGAAACTTTGAGCAAAACAATCGTTGTTTTGACTGAATACATTTGGCCATTTTTCAGAAATACAGAATTAGCTTATGTCTCCACCATTCCATCCTTTCCTGACAGGGAAACAGAACGGATGGTTCTATAAGATTTTCTTTTCATCTCTCCATGCAATGAGGTCAGAGGCTGCATTTCACAAATGGGGGGCATGTGTATTTCATGCCCTAAGAACCAGGATTTGGTTACAATTCACCATAGCACCACAAAGTGGAGCCTGGCTGAGCACAGAGACCCTTACCACTGCATGGTCCTTCACTGTAGTTTGAGTCTACTGAAGACCATTTGGCAGCAGGGTGCATGTTGAGAGAGACAGTCAGTGGTGCCAGGGCTGCTGATTCTGACATCACCAACCAAAGGGCCAGGGCAGGGGTAGGGCCTGAACAAACACAAAATCATTTCAGGTCATTCACTATTCTTTGGATTGAAATATCAGTCAGGAAGCACTGGAACCAGTGGCCTGGAGCTGTTACAGTGTTCCATCCCATTCTCATTTTGTCCCGCCAAACACCACCCTCCAGTTTGAATTTTCACATACAAAAAAGAAAAGAAGAAGAAAAATCCTTTTTGTTTTTCTCTCTCTCACAAAAGTCTTGCTCTGGGGTTTTGCTTGGAGGAGCTGATCATACCTGCATGTCAGATGTTTGGTTCTATTTTCTGTTTGTGGTTTGTTTGGGTTTTTTTATGACTGTATTTTCATTTGAATTGCCTTTTTGCTAGTGTTGTAAAATGATGATAAAATAATAATAATAATAGTAATAATAATTATAATAATAATAATAATGGTCAGCTGTTCCCAGATTAGTAAATTATGTATAATTTATTTTATTTCTCCCTTTCTATTTCATTCTGCTCTGATTTGGAAGTACATCCAGTAAACTGTTAGGTATTTAAAACTCACTTCTATTTCCAGCTCATACACACATGTACACACATACCTGTATGTGTGAGCATGATACACACATACTCACCCATACACTTGCTTCTCCATCCACAACTTCCTCTGTGTTAGCAGTTTGGGCCCCAGTAGTGTCAGTTCTGGTGTTTAATATGAAGGGGTAAATTAGTAGGAGGGTCATGTTCAATCTTAATTAACTTATGCTCTTTTCTCTCATTTTAGTTATTTAATTACCAATTATCTAGAGCCAATTTTTTGTTTGTTTTGAAGCATTCTGAATAAGAAAAAAATAGACACTTGTTTTTATACCATTATAACATACAATGTGAAAACAGATTTATAAAAAAAGTTGTTTCTCTGTGTCTGTTAACAAACCCTCCTGACTGATGTGGGTTCTCCACTGTGTGCTGGGTTCCTATTTCACAGCACATTCTAGACAAGCTTGCTTTTTTTTTTCCTGACCTTGGGCAGCAAGAATACTTTGTTTTAGCTCCAGGTAGATGCTACTAAATGCATCCATGGCCAAAACTCATCCCAACACAGTGGTATCTGAGCAAACTCTCTCTTTGGTCTGCATTTGTTTTATTTGAAGGAAAAACAAACCGTTCATAGTGACCTGTAGCTGCCAAAACTCTCCAGTTGAGATGAGTTTATGTCCATGAAGAACTGTGCCCAGACAAAGCCACAAAGCAAGTCTGTAATGTCCCGTCATAGTCTGTCCTGACATTTTCTTCAGTGGATGCTGAGTTTGGTTTGTCCGAGAGTTTTCCCCAGGGAATAACAAAAACAAAGGTAATTCTATTCATGTCTGAAGTGCACTAAAGTCACTTGGGAAAAAATAAAAGGTGCTTTTAATAGCAACATAACTGTGTTAAACACTTTGCCCTTTGGGCCTTTGATTGGGTGATGATTTTTGTAAAGGATCCTAAACCTTATATTCTTTTCTAGGCCACACAATGACCAAATAGGATATGGTAGAGGAAATAAGATACAATGAAAAGATCCAAGTTAGCTAACTGCATCCCTTGTTCCTTCTCCCTGCCTATCTGTTCAAGCTACGCCCCCATCTTCCCTCATCGTTCCTGAATTTATACCAACACTAAGAATAATACTGCCAGTTTCTCCTTTTTATATTTGTGATTGGTACCTCTAAAATTAGTCCTGTTTGATATAAATATAAGAAAAATATTCACCAGAAAAAAATGGGTTAAAGTTGTTTGTAAGTCAATGATTATTTGGCTAGTTACTACAATCAGGAGAAACGAGTGTGCACATACACATAGTTTTACTCAGATTAGTCAAGTGAACTTTGGAAGTTCATTTGGCATCTAGCTAAGAATTACCTTTGTGCAAAACACCTCCCAATAAACATATTTATCATGGTTGAAACCAAATCTTCCCACAGGGAATGAATATAAAAGTGTAGAGTGTTCTTTAATGAGGTCCCGTCATACATTTGATTTCTAAAGTACAGTCACCTTAGTTCACGTGAAGGAAATTATCTTTACCACTTTATGGTCCGTTTCAGATATTTTCTTAATGCAGAAGCTGATACTGTTCTCAGAAGAATTCTCTTGTATCTCATTTAAAAACATAAATAACTATACTTTCCTTACTCTAAAGGGTAAATTATTGAATTGTAATAACTGTATATTTACGAACAGGTTTATAAAATATTTGTCTATCAAGTTAATAGTGAAATAAAACTTTACGAGGTCTGAAAGGAAAAAAAAACCACAAACCCACTTAAAGTGGCTGAGCAATCTCTGTCTTGTAGGGCACAGGCATCTCTTTAGCCAGATTTATACCGTATTTAATTGTGAAGTTCCGCAGGTTGAAGGTGACATGTTGAGTTTCCTCCTGACGGGCCCCTGTCTGCCCCAGTGTGTCTGTCGCTGGCCCACTCAGACAGTATTTATTCAGCTCCCCTGGCTCGAACACACTTAGTCTTTCTGATAGTTGGATTTCACAAGTGAAAAAGTTTTGTTTGTTTGGTTTTTTTTTTATTTTTAATGATTTTAAAAAAAAATAGAAAAGAGACAATCAATGCCTGGAGCTTAAAACAAAGTATGTGCAAACTACCATCTCACTTGAAGTTTAATAAAGTAAAAGAATTGTGTAAATATAACATAGAGTTATAGATTTCTATTTTGTTCATAACACATAGTGTAATATAAGTTGTATATTTTCATGTTTTTTGGTTTTATGTTACCATTCATGCCACAATAAGAATAAAACAGGAGTTTGTGTACTCTTGGGAAGAAAAGACGTGGGTTCCCACCACCCCGTTTGTTTTTATTTCCTTTTGTTTTGTTTTGCCTTCCCTTTTTCAGTATTCCTGCCATGCAAGGCACCAATAAAAACAGCAAATGTGTTCTTTATCTATTACTCTGTTTCTCTGCATGGTTTGTTTATGAAAGGGTAACTGTTCATTTATGAGACAAAGAGAAGTCTGGAGAACCTGTCTCCTTCTCCATAAACATCATGGCGCTAACTGACTTTGAACTGAGAACTCCTGGCTTCTTGCTTAAATGAGGGCTTTACTAAGATGGGAATCAGTCAGGAATCGCCCCAGCCTCCGAGTCCATTCCTGTGTCACTGACTCAGGTACAAGTTTCCATAGCTCTTAGCACACTCCACTGGGTGAGGGTTGCTATTCTTATACCCCATAGTTACACTCTACTCCAATGTGTGGGTGGCATGTTTCCTCACACCAGATTAAGGAACCAGAACCATTTTTACCTCAGTGAGGTACAGTTTTTATCACAACCACTTCTAATTGCTTAGAACGCACCTTAGGCTCCGGAGTCAGTTATCCATTTTTAAAGCTGTGGTTAAAAACACAAGTATTTTTTTTCCAAGGGCCATTTCTGCTCCCAACCCTGTGTGTTTTCTGTCTTGATAGTTCTGTGTGTCACACTTGCTTCCTCTGAGGGTTTTTGAGTTACTGGTTGGTTTGGGGTTTTGTTTGTAAGCAGTATCAGCTAACTGAGATACAAACCTACTGTGAATGTTGTAAAACATACATAGAGGTCGAGCACTTGATGTTCTGTAACTAAAAGGCATATGTGACAAAGGCTGACCCATGGAACTGAGGATTAACTATTAGAAGTGCAGAGTCCTAGGCCCAATCCAAGATGTCATCAATCAGAACCTGGGACATTAACCAAGCTGTTGCCACGTCTCAGCTCCAAATACTTGTGTAAACACTGGTATCTCCAAACCACCTATTCTGCTTGGTAAGAGGGGCTGTCTTCCCCCGCTGCACCTACTTCCGTTCTGCATGGGGAATCTGGTAGTTATTCTTGTCCACAATGTTTCCACATGGAGCTTAGGCCTCTGCATAACACCTCAGGCAGAGAACGCTCTCAGTCTCTCTCTCATGAACAGCTTTGAGAACATTGGAGCCATCACTACAGCAATAACCATCCCCTCAGCATCCAGGAGTTCATCTAGCCAAGCAATGGGCTTCAGAGACTCCAGGCATCGGGGGCACCAAAACCATCATAGAAACACATAAAGCACAATTACATGGGGTTTGCAAAACATTATTGTCTTGGACAGAAATCAGCCATTGCAGGATTGGAGAAACAGATGTAGGAACAAGCTGAGCATCTAGGGCTGTGTTTGGG
The DNA here is from genome assembly GCA_902168415.1 of Peromyscus melanophrys. Classification (NCBI taxonomy): domain Eukaryota; kingdom Metazoa; phylum Chordata; class Mammalia; order Rodentia; family Cricetidae; genus Peromyscus; species Peromyscus melanophrys. The sequence goes on from CABHPR010153351.1 coordinate 31,696, forward strand.
CACACCCTCAGACTCTGACCAGATTTCGTGTGGGGGAAAATCTGAGCTGTTGAGGAAAACTCACTACCCTCGCTCTCCACCAAATAAAGCTCCCTTAGTTGCGACTTACAGCGTTTCCGTTTAGAGACCCCAGGGCTGTGTCCTTCAGGGCTCACGATGTGAGAGTTGATACTCTTCCCCTTGCTGCCAAAGGCTTGAGCAACCACGAGTCTCAGCCACCAAGAAAAAGATTCCCATTTCTCTAAGTTCAACACTTTCAGTCTGCCACTTTCATTTATTATTGAGACATTCACTTTTTGTTTTAAAGATGCCTTTATTGTTGCCAAATTTACACTTTTAAGTGTCCTTCCTATAACTTCACCGTGTTACTGCTACAGCAACAGAGGCCAAGGCACACAGGAAACAGTCCCGTGTCTACTGTCTAGATGGATTGTTTATGAAAAAACCCAATTTTTAAAGTTTATAAAAGAATCTAAAGCTAGCAGGGACAACCTGTTTCATAAGCATTGTAATTATTATGCAAATTGTATCACTGGGAGTTCTGTAAAATAGTTACATTTTCTTAATCCGGCTAAACATCTGTCCTACAATGTGTTACTCTGCCAATTTGCTTAGCAAGCTATTTCTGCCGCAAAGAATGAACTAATTCAGCTCTGATCACAAGGTGTCATTATTTTTCCAGTCAGGTCCAAATACACAAAGTTTTACATCCCCAAACACCAGTATTTACACATGCAAGCAATCATGGCCTAGAATAGCCCTTCTATACTATTCAATACACAGCCAAGAGGATATATGTTACATCATCATAATCAGACGCACTCCAGTTAAAGGAAAACACAGTACACTAAACTAGCAGAAAAGTTCTAATGAATAGGCCGAAGGTCATACATCTATTTTGTACACTGCCTGTTCAATTTATTATTAAATTTCAGAATCTGGGAAGCAATCTTAATTATACATAAACTGTAAAATATATTTGAAATAAAGTCTTTGTTTATAAAAAAAAGTCAATGTTGGAATTTTTTAAATATATATTTTTAGTATGTATAATAAATGCATACTGTCCAGCTGGAAGGCGTGTGTGGGAGAAGGTGGGGCAATAGAACAGATTTAGAAAGACCAACTAGCCAGCTTGCCGAGAATGGCCGTGTCAGCCTTCATCTTGCCACATCCCAACCCCACACATGATACAGTTCATAAACTCATCTACCACTGTACTAGTAGACCCCAAATAATGAACACAAATTATCCTTTTTTATTTAGAAATGATCCCGCAAGCAACCCTTTACCCTACAAGGTTAGCATGCAGGACTGAGATTAACCATTTGGGGGTACAGGAAGAGGTGTTTACTGACATCTGAAAACTGAAATCTTTGGTAGTGTTTAGGCATAAACCCTAAGTACAGATTTTTGAAGAGAAAACTTTAGCTTCTCTTCATTAAGGAATTATCAACTTCTTAGTCCACACAAATCTATAGCTTTTAAAGTTTGATGGCATCAAAGACATCTCTAACTCATTTATTTTGTCATATGAAAAATATTAAAAGTTCCCTTAACTTTTCAGATACTTCAAGATTATTTTGCAAACTGAAAAACCTTTAACAACTTTATATATCTTCAGAGTAATTTTTAACTCACAAAGGTGGAGATTATATCATAGAAAGGTATGTAGATCCATATCTAAATCAATATCTAATTCATGAAAATGAATGGTAAGAAAAAAGAGAGAGAGAGAATTTAAGGAAAGTTGTATAGTTTCTCTTGTCCTTGTCTTAATTCATGAGTACTTGTCAACTAATCAGTGAACGGTATTAACCTGGTCTGTCTATCTGGAATAAAAGTCATTGGCATCCAGGTCATCATATTAGTCAAATGCTCTGCTCAGACCTCATTTCCTCATGCTGTGATAAAATACCATAACAAACACTCACAGCCCCAGGTCTTTCATCACAGGGAACACAAAGTGGCAAGAGACGTGATGCAGCATTTATACCAGTGTTCCACTCACGTTCTCAGCTGTCACAGAGTTCAGAATCCCCTTTCTAAGGAATGATACCACCTACAGCAGGCCAGCCTCCCCACCTCAATCAATGCATCAAGATAACCCCTCACAGGCGTGACCACAGGCCAGTCTAACCTAGATATTTCTCATTGAGACTCCCCTTCCATTGATCTTAGGTTTTGTCAAATTGCCACTTAAAAATAACCATCACATACTCTTTTTTCCATTTTCAAAATTTGTTCTGACTCAAATACACAAGTACAGAATTGCCTGGATACTTTTACAAGTGATAAAGAAATACACAGTGGAAGGATTAAAATTATTAAAAATGACACATTTACAACACTATATAAACACATATATATACATATTTGTGTGTGTGTGTGTGTGTGTGTGTGTGTGTGTGTGTGTGCATATGCACACGCATGCACAGAGTAAGCTTGGAAACTCTAATAGCTAAACAGATGCAGTTCTTATTTTCAAAATAGTTAGGGCAAAGAAGACATCCAGGATTAGAACACTCTTATTACTTAATTGAAAGAGCCTTGCAAGTTGATGCTGAGAAACAATCCTCTCATTGTCCTAAATTCGCAGATGGATTTCACACGTAAGGGCTCACAAACAATGCGGAGAGCCACTTGTTCTGTAAACAGATTGACATAAGCTGTAGCTGTGTTTCCCGCCTGCTCACTTCATCAGTCCTCGCGCAGAGTTTCATAAAGACAGTTTGCAGGGGGTCTGAAAAGAGATGGTACACATATGAATAGATAACAGGATATATGGATTAGACAGGGATTTTCAAGGATAAAGCTGGAAGAAATGTGTTAGGATGAATATTTATCATGTCCCATAGACTAGCTTTTTCAACTATCGGATGTTTCAAATTGGCTTTTAATTAATGTTCATTATGATGAGTCTATACAAGACAGAAGACAATATTCCTTCACTCAAAATGTATAATTTGCAAGGAAATAAGATCAACAGACATTAAGCAACATTAAGCAAAATGCAGGAAAGTTATTAATGAACCCGAATTACAAGTGATAAAAGATTTCAAATGAAAATTAGAATTATTTCACTGTTGACTGAGGCTGCTCTTTTCAAATAGCACATAATAGGCATTGAAAAGCTAATCTCCTACTAGAACTAGAGGGAGCAGAAAAAAATCAAAGTCTTTTAAATTTTGTTTTGTTTTGTGTGTGAGATTAGGTTGTGTTACATAGTGCTTGATTGCCAGTGACATAGTGACATATAGAATTGGCAGTCCTACGTGTGGTTATTACAGCCATGTACTACCTGGCCTCGTCCTCAAAACTGTATTTTAAAGACAGTAGAGAACTTAGGAAGATATGCAAGATAGATGAACCATAATTCCAGAAAAGCAAAAATCCATCCAATGTAAATCTGATGAGCACTGACATTTGTATTTGGAAAGACATAAAACAAAATTTGAGCCTTACCATATAGCTAGGTAACTGCTCAAAAGCAGAATAAAAGATAGAAAAGCAGAGCACATGGGGCCACATAGTGCACACAAGCTTGACAGCACAATCACTGTGCACAACTTGCAGAGATGAGGGGCATAGACCATAAACGCAAGCCTAGGTTTCCCAATTGTTTATTTGATGAATTTGTGCATGGTGAATTTGTGCATGCCCAATTTATGGCATTGCTTCTAAAAGAAATATTGACATCAACTACTGTCATTTAGTGCTCAGAAACAAAGTGGAGCCAGGGAAATGGGACCTGCCTCAAGCACATAGCTAGCCCCACCCACACTTCCCTGGTTGTATCTTCAAAAGAAGGATACTGGTGGGCTGTGATGGGAAACTTGAAAAGGCCAACTTAAATATTCTGTATTCTTTCATGGCTTAAAACACATAAGAATCCTCATAAAGGAAAAACTAAAACATCTAATATGAGGTATCTATGTAAATTATGCAAAAGATAAGAATTAAAGGAAAATAAAACGTGAAATAGAAAAAAGAGAGGGAGGAAGGAGATGCTTACAAGTATCTAAAAGTCCAAGTGTTGACTGGGGGTGTAGCTTAGCGGTAGAGCACTTGCTAAGCACACATGAGGGCCAAGGTTCAACTCTCAATACTACACAGCAAAGAAGAGACTTTCAACACAGAGAGTGACAAGCTGTGGTGGTTGTGTCTGTTCTCAGCTACCTGAACCTCAAGCCCAGGAATTCAATGACTAGCCAAGGCAACTTAGTGAGATGCAGTCTCAAAAAACTACAAAAACAGCACATGCAAGAAGACCAGAGTTCAAATTCCTAACATCCACATAAATGTTAGGTGGGCGTGGCCAAACTGGCAAGCTCCATGTTCGATTGAAAGACTCCGCCTAAGTATTTAAGTCAAAGAGAGATGGACGAAGATTCCAGACATCAATCTCAGGCCTCCACACTTGCATGGAACTTCACACACGTGCGTGTACACACACACACACACACACACACACACACACACACACAGAGAGAGAGACAGAGACAGAGACAGAGAGACAGAGAGGGGCAGGCAGACACCACACATAGCAAGTTTTTTTCCTGTGACCAGCCAGACTCAAAAGACCCAGATTCCCACTACATTTCATAAAAGTACTGACTGAACTGCTTATATTCTGAGATCTATATGAAAAAAGAAAAGAAAAGAAAAGAAAAAGAATACTCTGCTCATTAAGCCGGCTTCAGGCTAGCTTCTCTCCTCCTTAGGTCCCTGAACATAGTTCAGCCAGTACACCCTTGTGTTGCATGATTTTCCGTGGGTAGACATAAATCAAGATCTATTCACTACAGATCGGGCACTACAGTGAACCAAAGAAACCATCCTACCCAAGTCTGGGGTTATTAGAAACAATAAGTTTATCGGAGTTACTTACAGGAAGAAAGGGGAGGGACTATTTACAGGAGCATAGTTCGCTCAAAGGCAGCTTCAGTGTTAAACAAATCCAAAGACCACATGGTTGGTGTCTCCTGAAAGCTATATTCCTGGTGTTCCCTACCCATCCTGCAGGCAGCTCCACTGAAGAGCTCCTCCAACCCCAATGACTTTCATACGTCAGGGAAAGGCCTCCTGGGCCTCAGAACTTTCTGAGCTTCTTGAGTCTTGTGAGCTTCCCCCTCCCTCAAGGAGGGGGTGTTTCAGTCTGTAGAAAACAGCTGCACAACACTACAAGCCCAAACCCTTCCACTTAAACTTACTATTGCAAGTATTTTTATCACAGCTTTGCTCACATAAATGACATATGTTTACCTTTCATCCCGTTCCCACACGCAAACTCAATTCTTTCAAGACTTATTTTTCCCTATAAAAACCTTTTGCCTAACCCCAGGGACTCACATTGAGCTAGGCTCACACAAAGGCAGATTTAACATCAGAGAGCTTTCTCTCTGAAAGAGCCTTCTTTCTCTCATTCAGCCATCCTGAGCCAGTTGCTCTTCTGTCACTATGACAAAATGCCTGAGACAAAGAAGGAAATGTAGAAGAGGTTGTTTTCGTACGTGGTTTCAAAGAATTCAGGTCACGGTTTGTAGTTCTGCACCTGAGCTGAGCTTTCCCACCATGATGGTAGGAAATGTGTGACATAGAACAGCTGTTCGCCTACTGACAAGGAGAGGGAGGGAGAGGGAGGGGGGAGGGAGGGAGAGAGAGAGAGAGAGAGAGAGAGAGAGAGAGAGAGAGAGAGAGAGAGAGAGAGAGAATGAAAGACAGAGAGAGAGAGAGGTGGAAGTAGGTGCAGCCAGGATATGACAGAGCCCAAAGGGCATGCTTCCAAAGACCCATAGCTTCAACTGGAATTAATCCCTTAATGGCAGCACCCTGGTGAACCATAAACCAGAAAAGCCTTCTGTAAACACTGCTACCATGGGTATGAAGCCATCCACACAGGAGCCTTTGTAGGACATTTCAGATCTCTGCTTCAGACCTCCCTATCGTATTCTAATAGAACTTCTTATGGAGTCCACATTTAGAGGGTGTGTCCAGGAAGGAAATTAACTTCTTTTAGTTTTCATACTAAAAGGCCTCGGGTTCTGTGAGTAACTTGTCCTGCACATTTAAGAGGACAAGGAACATTTAAGTTGCAGGACACAGTGGACATGTCTTCAGACCTCAACAATAGTGTCTCCAGCTTGGGTGCTTTGCTCATTTCCATTTTTGTTGAACACTGATTAGTTATTGCCTTTTCTTTCCTGGCCTCTGAGTCTCTCTCTCTCTCTCTCTCTCTCTCTCTCTCTCTCTCTCTCTCTCTTTCTGTCTCTGTCTCTGTCTCTCTCTCTCACACACACACTCTTTCACTCTCTGTGTGTATGTGTTTGTCTTTGTCTCTCTGTCTCTGTCTCTGTCTCTGTCTCTCTCTCTCTCACACACACACACCTACACAACAACAACTGTTACTACTGCTATTGTGTATATGTTTTAAAGAAAAAGCCCCAGACATTCCTCTTCCTAAAGCTGCCTATTGAGGACAGTGTTAGACATGATGAGCCCCCAGGGAAGGAAGAGCAAAGGTGCAGAGAAAATGTCTTTGACTAATGGCTAGTGTGACTGACTCTGAGCTATTGGCCAATGGCTAGTGCTAAGACCTTGCTCATATTGCTGCTCTAGGACCATTTTGTGCTCCTTGTTTGTTGGCTGCTCACTTAAATGGCTTCAAGCATCTCTCCCCTTTCTAATATTTGATGTTATATTCATTCAATCAAAATCGAATGAGAATCCAAAGAGGAAGAGGAGGAGAAGAAAGAGGAAGAGAAAGATAATAAAGAGGAAGAAGAGGTGAATGAGGCAGAAGAGGAGAGGGAAGAGAGCTGTGAATAGCAATGATTTGGAAGAGAAGTTAGCAAACGTGTGAGAGAACTCCACAGCGAGTGTCCAGACAAGGGGATGTGCTTGGACATTCAATGCAGGGGAAAGAAAACAGTATCTGGAGATAGAATAGCATGGATTTAAAAAGTGTCTCTACTTTTAGCCATCAAATAAGCAAGCTAACTGATCTTTTTTAAATTTGTAGCTCTCATAGGAAATGAGAATGCCCAACATTTGAGCTTTCTTTTAGTGTGGTTTAAGATGATCTTACCAAGTTCACAAAACAATTTTGTTCTGGCTCTCAGCTTAAACACCCTGCCCAAAATCTCCTCTGACAGCCCCTCCTGCTAATACCATTCATTCTCCTCGCTTTTGCTTAATTCTGCAAGTTGCATATACTTTGAATAATATTATTGTAACACTGAAGTTTTTCTGTTAATACTTTTTATTTTTGTCTGTAAGAGCAAGCACTTGACAAACTTTAAATGACAAAGGACTTTAATGGTATCAGCAGGAACATTACTGAGTTCACAGAGTGACAGATACTGAACTTGATAAACTTGATCCCAGAGCTGGACAAGGCACCGTGTATCTTCCATCACTGAGTTGAGTGCTCTTCCAGGCCATTCTTACTTAATTCACCAACCAAATTTGAATAAGTAATTTGATATATGTTCTTTAATCTTTCCTCAGAAATATGGGTGCTAGCACTAACCCTTAATTTTCTAAAAAGTTGACCTCAACTACTAAGACGGATCTCTTACCATTAAGCAAAAGCACACAGAAGACACCCGATCCCGCTCCTGTAAACACTTGACTTTCCCTTACTTAGTTTCAGCTAGACCCCCTGGAAAGCGCTCTTCACTGAGCTCTACCTCTGAGGCCTCTCACATGCTTGTGGTTTCCTCTTTCTTCACCTGTGAGTAAGGTTACTTCTAAATGGCTGGCTTTTGGGAAGAAGTCCACAGATATTGAGAACTTAATTAATATTCACCCTCCATCTGGAAGTTCTACCCAAGAGGAACACTGGGGAAATGAAGTAGAAGTGATTTTTTTTTTTGATTCTCAAAGATTCTTTTGTCTTTTTCCTGATAGAAATGAAGTGTATGTGGGAGGTGGGGAGTGCCATGTAACCCGCTTTATTCTGTCTGAATGAGGAAGGCCAATACATTATCCTGTGAAGAGAGGAAATTGCACAGACAACTCCTGGAATGACAATAAAGACATCCTTGACAGCATGTGGAAACAGTGCCACAACTTTCTCTTTTATTTTTCCCAGGGGAAAAAAAATCAGTATTTAAATGACAGATGAAGGAAAATGACGGACAAAATGCTTTATTTATAAAGCATCTCCAAGTCTTTCAGAAAGAACCATTTCATTTGAAGACTGAATTGAAATGGTTTTAATAATAATAATGATAATAATAATAATAATAATAATAATAATAATAATAATATATTGGGGTTTATCAATAAGAGTGTGGAGTTGTTCTTTACAGCCGTATTCTGAAGTTTTCCTGTATTGTTGGCTGTGCCTTCCCAGAGGCACTGCTGCACAAACAACTGAGAACAAGACAACTATTGCGTCATTTTAATATCCAAACTTCTCTTCTCCAAAGTTCCTAGTCTACAGACTCTAACTTCTAGAGTAACAAATGACTAGCTGTTTTCAAACTGCTCTCTTGGAGGATTTAGTTGTAATAAATCCCTTTACCTGAATCAATATTGTGGGCATATTTTTTTGGTAATTTGTCATAATTCTGCAAGCCACCAACTATCCTGCCTTGCTCTAGAACAGCAGAGTCAGCCACCATCCTGTCCCTATGATATCAGAATAGACTTGACCTATAGTACATGCTCCTAAACTAAATGGAAAACTGAAGACATTGGGACTTACAGTTCAAAAATTTCAAAGTAAGTGTACAGAGAGCATTATAGATGTAACCAACTGCCTTATTAAATAAGAGACACAGAGCCAATGTAAAGATGAAAGCCAAAGAGGTCAGAGCTAAGAGTCTTACCCGCTTTTCCGCCAGCTAGCCTCTCCCGCCAAGAGACCTCTCCGAAAAGGGAATTACTTCCTGTGCGTTTCTCTAATAAAGAGTCCTTGTTCTTCCTTCTCATTGGTTGTAAACCCAACTACGTGACTGCCTCGTCACTGCCTCTCTGTACAGACCTCCAGGTCTTCTATGGTTTGTATTGAGATTAAGGGCGTGTGTCTCCAATGCTGGCTGTATCCTTGAACACACAGAGATCTACCTAGTTCTGCTTACCAAGTGCTGGGATTAAAGGC
>CABHPR010153352.1:0-23099 GCA_902168415.1 Peromyscus melanophrys
GTTGTCTTGTCTCTGTGTTTGACTCTCTTTCTGTGTATATTTGTCCACAAGTATCCAGATACAAATGTTATCTGTATCTATGTGTGTGCATATATATCTGTTTCAGCATGCATGTATATAATTTTGTGCCCCAGTGGGGGGAAAAAACTACAGGAGACAGCCTAGTAAAAAAAGAGACCAGAGATTCACAAAATATACGTAAAAGACAAAAAGAACTGGTTTTCATTGGGTTGTTCTGTCACTAAATTATCATTATTATTGTAAGTAATTAAAACTTATACAACTTGGGTATTTTTACATACAGGAAAGTTATAGCCAATTAAGAAATAAAACTACAATTAAAAGGATATAGAAGTAATTTAGCATTGGGGGAAGCAGTCAGGTACATAAGAGTTGAATTTTAATTCGAACTAAACACTATATTAACTAGTTAAGATTTACTAAAATTCAGTCTCTGAAATTGTTTCCTCATCTCTAAAATATTTCCAACTCCTTGTTTTTCTAGAAGAGAAGGTTTCTTTGACAGCTAATGGAAGAGACTGGTCAACACAGTGGGTAAGGGCTTTGTCTGAGGTGACAGGAAGAACTACATATTGTGTGGAGATAAGGTCCAGTTAAAATCTTGAGTTCTGAATTCAATGGTGTTATCAGCACAAAGTCTGATTTTAGTGTTTTTCAAGCCTCAGTTCTTTCTACTTAGCTGCACAGAAGTGATGATCCCAGAGAGCATGAGCACCTCCAGTATGTATCTTCTGAATGTAAGTTCATATGGGGAAGAGCCAGATCTACTAGGGACTGTTGAGGTCATGTCAGGGAATGCAGGAGACACTTCCACTGAAGAACTTTTCACTGGCTAAAGATGGACAATCAATAAAGACCAACACTGCATAGGTTTGACATATGCCATTCCTCTTTAAATATTTGCGTTCTCATTGACACTAAAGCAGAAGTCCTGAACTCACTAGACACATTTGGAGGATGCTGAAGAAAAATTATTTTGAAAACTAGTAAATGAATGAGAATGATCACTTCTTCTGCATTTCCTGGACAGAAGACATCTCAGCAAAACCAAATGCTCCATGAAAGAAATTAAACTAGAAAATCACCACTTTAAAAATTCCATTGAATTTATGGATCTAACCGATCATCACCAGTGACTATCAGCGGCACAGAAAAGACAACCATGTGAGATGTTCATACACTGTGTGTGGTGGTTTGAATAAGAAATATTCCCTGTTTGCTGGTGAATTTGAACACTTGGTCCCCAGTTGGCTGTGTGGGGAGGTTCTGGAGCCTTTAGGAGATGCAGCTTTGCTACGGGAAGTATATCACTGGGGGTGGGGGGGGCTTTGAGGGTTTACAGCCTTGCACAGCTTCCTGTGCGTGGATGAAATGTGATAAACTAGTTTCTTACTCTTGCCCCATGCCCTGCCTTCTTGCCATGATGAACTCTATTCCTCTGGAACTGTAAGTCAAAATGTCATTCTTCCTTAAGTTGCTTTCACTCAGTATTTTATCATAGCAAGAGAAAAGTAACCACTACGCCATGTTTCCTATGAACCCCACCCCTCAACCCACAGTCCATTCTAATCTGATTTAGGTGCTGGATCCAACTTATAGAAATACACTAGAAAGGAGAATGTATTAAATGATACCTCAGGGACACAATAAAATCAGAAAAATCCAGGTTATGGGGAATTTTGTACAATAAACAATTTTGCTTATTAAACAACTTGATACCAACCATACAAGGAAAGAAGAGAGCTAAGTGGGAAACTTTAAAGTGGAAGAAATGTGAGACATTAACTTCAGTGATTAATGTCTGATTCAAACACACACACTGGTTAACAGTCAAGACCACTGACTTGAAAGTCAATATCAAAGAATTATTGGTGTTTTACAGGCATGATAATGGTATATCTGAAGAACTTATCATTCAGAGATAGATACTTATTTGATATTTGCAGGAGAAGTGCTAACATGTTGGTGATTTGCTTAAAAATACTTTTCAGAGCTAAAGAGGGAAGGGGAATAAATGACCAGGTTTAATTCTGTGTGGCTCATTTAAATTAGGTGATGGGTACATAATCATGTATCATCTCATTCTCTAGTTTTTATATGTACTTGAAAATTTCCCCAATAAAAGTCAGAAATGAAAAGCCTGTCTGAGTTTAATGTGAGTTTAGCCCACAACTAGCAGGGTAATAGAGCTGTTATTACTTCACTTCTTTGGGGCATCATAAAAGTGCCTACCCATAGGGTTCTGTAGAAATAACAAGATATCATAGGCATAAAACCCTTAGAAGACAACTCATTGTACACAGCACAAGCTTGACTTATGTTACACATTGATGTCATATATATATACACATATATATATTATATGTCATATAGATCATGTATTAAATGACCCAAGAAATGTAACCACTATTCCTCAGTGATAAACTAGAAAGCACTAAATATTTTTGATAGAAGTTTTGAACAACTTGTCATGGACAGGACTCATTACCAAACTCCATTTCTACCAGGGAAGCAAATTTTCCCTGGTTCTCAGGGCAGGCAAGGTTGAGAGGACAGGCAACCATCTTTTGTTCCACTTGAGGTTTTGAGATGGTGAAACTTTTGCTCTTGTTGGACCACAACTCATTTGTAGGCAAGTGCTCTTGTTTCTAAATGTGCTAAAATCAGTACTTCCACTGCAGAGAATGATTGTTTCTAACTTAACCAATGCTTTCAAGCAGTAACTATTGGTGGGGTGGAAGCTATAGTAGTTAAAATGTAGGCTCAACAAAGAGTTTAAATATTAATTAATTAATAAATAAAAACCACAAATATTAATCAGTGTTGTCCTTGGACATTGCTTTTTAAAGTTCAACATGCATGTGAACTGCCGAGGACTCTTGTTAAAATTACTGCAATTCCCTATTGCTGAGTACCTCTTAGATGATGTTGAAATGGCCAGCCCACACTTGGGCTTAGCTTAGCATATTCCTGACACAGGAAAACAATTGGATACATGCTTTTGTAGGACTTAAGTTTCAGTCATTTAGATGATAGAAAACCAAAAACATATTTGATCTAGAGTATTGATTAGGAGAATTCATTTCTGATCCTTTCTGTCTAGTAGCTTTTATATTTACCAAAATAAGAGGCACAGGTATTCATTTCCAAAGGCTTCAAAATTCAGAATGTCACAAATAAGAAAAGTGAACAAGTTAAATCCCTGGTCAAGTCCATTTGGCTGCTGGCAAAGAACTTAGCATAGTAATAATGTTGGACTGTTTGCTTCCAACTCTTCCTTGGCATTGTGATATGGGACTTATTATTTCAAATATAGGTCAATGATTTTGTGATTTCAAAAATGGCTCCCAAGGAAGATTTCAGTTGAAAAAGTAATGGCTTTGGCCTAATTTTAGTTCTGGGAAAAGGATTTGGACACAAACTCTGGTCCCCACAGTGTCCTAGAAAGCAGGCACTTATCAGAGGCCCCTGATGTGTACAATTCCATGCGTGGAAAGAGAAGATGAAACTACTTGGGCCAGAGGAATGGTCATTTTCACATGTCATGATCATGTTTGTAGCAAATCTGGGTTAATGTCCCCTTCTATAAAGTTCAATAGGAATGCAAACAAGTAGTTGTTCCAAAAAATTCTCTCAGGGACCTTCATATATGTACGCTGGACCCTCCAATGTGGGGTGGTATACTAGCTTATTAGTTTGACTTGACCATGACCCATATTTTTCAAGAGCTTGGGACAGTGTTGGGCATAGTTTGTCTTGGGAAATGCTTATCTAAGGAAGCCACTTTCAGACTCTCACCATTTCAGGTTAATGAAAATAATATGTTAAAGTGGGGACTTCAAGCAATTTCTGAGGTAAGTAAAAGTCCTTTAGGGAGAGTAAGGGTCTTATGGATTATAGAGATTTAGAGAGAAAACAAGTTAAGAAAAGCCACTGAGACTCATTCAAGACACTAAGACCCTACACAAATCATATTAGGAGGTGTTCCAAGTCTTCTGAGACAATAGTGAGATCTGTCTTTCCTGTTCCCAGAATTTTCATCTCTTAGATGAGTATAGTAATGCCCTCCTCACAGAGTGGTTGTATGGACTCAAAGGATAATGTGTTTGGAAGTGTGGCTGCACAGTAAACAGCACAGGGATTGGCGGTAATTTGCAGTCATTCCCCCATCCCCCCTCACCCTTCTCATCCCCGCCAACTGGAAATGATGCCTTTCCTTTGCTCCAGTTTTCAAGAAGGTGTCAATGAGTTTATATCAAGATAACTTGGGGGGACATTTTCCAGTTATGCAAGTTATGTAAGTCATTGTTTCATTGTGCCAATGGGAGAGGGTATGGATATTTGTGAAAGCTCCCCAGGGACAGTGATGATGCATTCTGAGCACCCATTATGTATCTGTAGCAAACCTCTAAGGGTGATCCCACTCTTCCAATGGCAGTTTTGGGATCTGTTCCTTGGAATAAAAGATTTCTGTGTATAAATAAGTAGAAATTACATGCTCCTCTCCTCCTTTGACACTTTAATTAAAGGATCAGAAAAGCCCAATAGGACAGTATTTAAAACATGCTGCCTATTGCCTTCTGATCTTATTTATCCTTGCAGTGTTTTCCTTCTTTGCAACTCTCATCTGTATCTTTGTTCAATATATTGGGAGAAAATCTGTGGTATAGCATTAGCTAATAGTGAATTTTGTGTATATTCAGGAATTTCATTCATTAAAGATAATAGGGAGAAATGGGGGTGGGTGGGTGGGTAGGTGGGCAGAGAGCAGCCAAGACTCCCCCTGTCCAGAGAGTGAGCTGGGATTTAATCCTTTAATCCCACTGTTTTATTCTTCCTGTGACCCACTACTTATGTCTGAAAAGATCTGTAAATAATACATAAGTACTCTCCTACATGCACCCCTCTGTAAATGCAAGGTGACAGCCAAAGGACCAAGAAGGTGAGCTACCATGGACTTTAAGGACAAGTGTTGTTTTGAATTCTGGTTCCAACTCTACAGCTCAGTGACTGTGGGTGAAGGACATGACTTATCTATGCCCTAATTTTCCTTATTTGTAAAACAAGGATGATGATGGTGTCCACCCATTGGGCTGTTGTGAGGACAAGTTAATCATGCAAAGCTCTAACCATGGGCTCAAGCTTATTATTGTTAATTGTGAATCACAAATGGTCTTGAGCAAAGGAAAAATCAGGACAAGGACAAAGAGCTCCAGAAGCCAAGTCAATAAATCTTCTTTTCACATATGAATTTACCTTTTTAAGAAATGCCAAGTGCCCTATGAGAATTCCAGGTGGGAATTGGAAATGTTTACTAAATTGAATGGTTGAGGTGCTGGAGTATGAAGGATTCTTTCACCTAGCTTCACTTTAGTTAAATCCCAAAGAATCTGACTGATAGACTAGAAACAGTCAGGATCTGAGGCCAAAGGAATAAGAAAAGTCAGTGGCTGAATTTCAACAGCTTTGAGATGAGAGATGAAATGAGATTTAAAATTGAATGAGAATGCTGAAGTTAGAGATGCAAAAACAGAGATATTTACTCAAATAAACGCTTATTATTTCCAGAGCTTAAAAGAAGAGGAACAGAACCAAATACCAAGTCTGAGATACCCTTGCCTGTACCCAGACTATGATGTCAGATTCACCTGTGCACACACTGTCTGTGTGTTTAATGTGTAATCCTTTCAGTAAGTATTGGTTAGAAAGGTTTCTGATCAAGGAAGTAGGTCACAGGGCCCCAAGGCCAGATCTAGATTGTTCCTGCTTGCATTGAAGGACTTTATGATTGTACACTAGACTTTCGTCTTTCCTCCTTGTAAATCTTAAAGTGATTCAGTGCATGGGGGAGGGATGAGCCAAGGGAAATAAAACTCAAGAGGCCAAGCTAGATCAGTGGGGTTCAGACACCAAGAGGCAAAGAGCTGTGGTCACTGCAGTGAGGGCAGTGACAATGATGTGGTGAAGGTGGGTTCCAGTGCTGATGGCCATAGAGACCACCTACTGTGTATGTAGTGGGAACCGAGCTGTCAGTTTGCTCCTTGCTTTCCTATTCCAGTTCATGCTCACACCCAAGCTATGGGACAATGGTTGGCATGCCTGCCCACAAGCGGAGAGGAGAGACCAGGCTTAGGATGACTGTCAATCACATAGGAAGCATTTTGAGGACTGCTCATCAGGTACTGTGGAGGCAGCAAGTTGAGGCAGAATATACTGTTTCATCTTGAGAAATGGTATATGCTATAGAATTACAGCTCGTGAGACCCTTATAGGAATGGAGCATTTGCTTTCTTTCTCCCAAATCCCCCGACTTTTTAAACTTCTCCTTAGCCAAAAGCTGACAGAATAAAAAATGTCAGAGCTCTTCTTTTCCCTTCAATGGAGAAAAGTGCCAGGTTGGAAATCCAACCCCACAAGGAGGATTTTAATAGAAAACCAGAATATCATACCCAATTGGCCAACAGACTGTTTATGAAAATCATTGATATTAATAGCAACCATTTGCCAGTCTCTTTCATTATGATGTCCATGCCAAGTAACTCAGGTCTATACCGTTTAGTGTTTAGAATTACTCTAAAGGAAAGGGATTATTTTTGCCTATTCTTTCTGGATGAAGGAACCAAGGTGTGAGAGAGTGATGACTTGTGTAATATGAGACCGCTTATATGTAACAGAACTTACAGTTAAGTCCAGTTCTGTCAAAGCCCAGAGTCGGAGTTGGTCACCACCAAACTACCTGCATTTCTTCCGCCCTCCAGCCCTGCTGATGTTCAGTGTAAAGAAATAACAAAAGTGTCAACAAGGGCTCTCTCACCTAGGAGATGATTAGCACTGTCAATAAGGTAGGTACACAAAAGGAAAAAAATGGGGACTGGGAGATAGCTTAGTTGGTTAGGCACTTGCTGTGCAAGCATGAGGGCTTAAGTTCGATCCTCAGAATTCACTTAAAAAAAAAAAAAAGCCAAGCATGGTATGTGCTTGTTATCCCAGTGGTGGAAAGGTAGAGTCAGGTGGATCCCTGGAGCTTGATGGAACGCTAGCATAGCCTGCTTGATAAACTCCAGACCCATGAGAGACCCTGTTTCAATAAACAGGTGGATGGCTTCTGAGGACAGACCTGATGTTGTACACAGATATTTGTGTACCTACCTACCAACACCCCCCCCCCCCCGGGAAAATAACTACTTTTATCTTTTGGTGGTTAAGAAGGAGCCAAAGGAATGTTAAAGATTCATGCTCAGATCTGAGCTGGGCAGAATGAGCAGGCTAGGCTGAGCACAGAGGAGAGGGTTCGTTGCATTTGTAACTGAGCAGTTGTAGGACTCGGTTTTGAAAACAAAGGTAGGTTGTCTAAGTGGATGAACTCAGTCATCACTTAAGAACTCAGGGCTTCAGCAACAGACTCTTTTTTAGCCTCAGTTTCCTCATCTGTGATATGGACATGGTAGTTATCCAGAGGGTTACTGAGAGGAGTGAGTTTCTAAAGAGGCACCTGCTACCTTCACCTCTCTTCCTGCCAGTGTAGGTTGAGCTTTCCAAGAGATGAGCTTGCTTCTTGCCTCTGACCTCACCATGTAAGATTATGTAGAAAGCACCTTACCTGCTGTGAGAAGCCCTTCACAACACGCCTCTGCTTGAGGTTGGTCTCTCCATCCAAGTTGGCAGTTTCTAGGTGGCAGACCCCACTGGGGTCTGAGGAGAAGAGGAGAAGGATGTCTGCTGGGACGATCTCGTTGCACCGCATCTGGACAAAATCCCCCACACGCACATCCTGCCAGCGCTTCTGCATGTAGCTCTGCTCTTTTCTGGGGTGCAAGGAAGACAGGGGTCTCAGTGAGCTTTAATATTCCTCAGTGTGCTAGTTTACATTAGATGTCAACTTGCCACAGTCTAAAATCGCCAAGGAAGAGTCTCCATTGAGGAAATAAATAGCTAGGTTAGGTTGGCCTGTAGGCATGTTTATAGGGGATTGTCTTGATTATTGGTTGACTCAGCCCAGTGTGGGTGGCATCCTTCACTGGGTAGGGGTCTTGACTGGTATGTGAGTAGAATAGAGAGGGCTTATTGAGTAGTGACTAAAGAGTGAGTAAGCCAGGATCTAGGCATTTGTTTTCTCTCTGCTTTTGATTGTGGATGTGACACCTGAAGATCTTGCCTTGATGTCCTCTGCAATAATGGCCTATATCCTGGAATTGTGAGCCAAATCCATTTCTCCCTCCCCTAAGTTGCTTTTGGTCATGGTTTATAAAATCCCATTAGTAACAGATCTGTCCCTGTGCCTATTTAGAATTTTGAACAATTACCAGCCGTTGACCAGGTGTTGTGCTGAGCCCTTTTTTCCTGGCAGGAAGAATACTTTAAGGGGAAGTTAACTGCACCATTATATTGCATGGCTTCTTATCACAGAAGACAGCAAAGGTACAAAGACCAGAGATAGAGAGAAAGCTGTTCTCGATTATGGGGAGCAGAGAGGCAGTAAAAGTGAGGATATTGGTCATTAAGAATGAATGGGACATTGATAAAATGGAAAACTCTAGATACACTGAGCGCATTAGTAAGAAGACACCAGGGACTTTGACAGCATGGGACTCACAAGAACTGGGAAAGCAGAGGGTTGAGGAACTAGGAGGAAACGATAAACTTTCCCTCTTATAATTTACCAAACTTAGATAATAGCAGTAGGAACTAAACTGCCAATTTCATGTTTACAGCAGACTGAGTACTAGTGTCAACATTTTGTTCACTTACATGACAATTCATTGGTGTAGACATTATATGAATTTCACAAGAAACTAAGGTCCAAAAACATTTTTTCCTCGTCTTACAAAACCCAAGCTGAAACCTGAGCTTGTATCCAGCTTGATGTCAAAGCTCACAGCTTTCACTGCTAGCCCCTCCCAGCTGTTATTACAGCCTCAACTCTCCCACCCACTCCTTCCCAATAGGACATGCTATTTACACAGAGCTCTCTTATCAGAAAGTCTTCATTCCACCTGGCCAAGTATTTAACAAATTTTTGCTCTTCTAAGTAATCCAGATGCTCATATTTTCTACCTTTAGAAAACTCTTTGAAAATATCCCTCAGGGTCCTATAAAGTCTTTTGGTCATGCCAAGCCATATCTAATGTCCAAGATGTCCTCAATTATTCCTTGGATCTGCAGTTTCAAGACCTATCCTAAAGGTGTGGGCTCCTTTATAGCTGTACTTCTCACATTCCCCTTTCAACATGGGATTTGAAACCAGACCAATATTCCACATGTGGTCTTTTTATCAGAGCCTTGCTGGCTTGAAGCTGCTTTCTTTAAGTGTACCTGGGCCTGGGGAGACAGCTTATATCTTTGCTGTCTCCACACACAGTTGAGCCCTTCTGGGAGTGTTCCTGTTTCTGCTGGAATCTGAGCTACCTGGGCATTACAAGCCCACATCTAAGAGATGTGAATGAAAGTACTCAAAGACGATGAAGGGACTAGTATCTGCCCATCTTGGGGATCTCTGGAGAATGTCAGCAAAGCCCTCCTAAAAGCCTATTGTCTTCGTCATACATGGTGCCTTCAAAAGACTCTCCCAGACCTTGAAATGAAGGTTCTTCCATCTGGAAGGCTAGAAGACCTCATCAGTGAATACAGTCATTTAGATCATCAGAATTGGTGCGCAGCCTTCATCTGGAAGCTACCAAAGGGTCTTTGGATATACAATATGGCCCTAGGAACCCAGTATAGTGACCCTAGTCTATCCATGGCAATAATGTCCACATGGCTACAGAATGTGGACAGTCTCCCTGAGGCAGTTTATTAATATCTCTTTCTTCTGTGATAAAGCAGGTATCAGATTTCCATGCAACTTTTAATTATCACCATATAAGTACCCACAGTACCCAACATCTCATCTTAAAAATGAAGAATAGGGGCAGCCCTACAAACTCTAATCCATTGTGTCATTTCACAGATGGGTTTTAAATTTGTTCATTTGTATGTTTGGGGTAGATATTCATCCACCAATATAGCCACAGCAACCCAGCCCTGGGATTGCCTAAGTGCTTAGGTACAAGGCTCTAATAAACACACACACACACACACACACACACACACACGCACATACACACACACACACACAAAGGCCATGATGGGGAAACCTAGAGAGACAACTGAATCAAGCTAGTGGGAACTCATGAACTTAAGACCAACAGCTGTGGAACCTACACGAGACTGGACTAGGCCCTCTGCATTAGGAGACAGCTGTGTAGCTTGGTCTGTTTAAGGGGCCCCTGGCAGTAGGATCAGGATCTATCCCTGGTGCATGAGCTGGCTTTTCGGAGCCCAGTGACTGTGGTGGGACACCTTGCACCACCTTGATGCAGAGGGAGGGCTTGGACCTGCCTCAACAGAATGTTCCAGGCTTTGCTGACTCCCCATGGGAGGCCTTACCTTTTCACAGGTGGGGATGAGGGGGTGGATTGATGGGGGGAAGGCTAGGGGAGGAGCAGGAGGAGAGATGAGAGGGGGATTTGTGGTTGGTATGTAAAAATGAATAAAAAAATTTCTTTTTTTTTTTTTTTTTGGTTTTTCGAGACAGGGTTTCTCTGTGTAGCCTTGTGCCTTTCCTGGAGCTCACTTGGTAGCCCAGGCTGGCCTTGAACTCACAGAGATCCGCCTGGCTCTGCCTCCCAAGTGCTGGGATTAAAGGCGTGCGCCACCGACGCCCGGCTAAAAAATTTCTTAATAAAGGGGAAAAATAAAACATTTCAGAATGTGTAAAAAAAAGCTATAGGATGGATTAAACACTCAATGTCAAATGGACTTTCACAGGTTTATTTGCTACTACTTTTTTCTTTTTGTTTCATTTTGAGAGAAAGCAAGCAAATGATTCTTAAATATTATAGCAAACATGCCCAAAGGAACAAAGAGTTCTCCCCTAGTTTATCTGCATCTCCCTTTCCTTCCTCCTGGCCTTTGGGACTATAGGGAATCAGTTGTTCGCTACAACCTCAACATTCCACCTGGTGTGTGAGATCAGGTTTAGGGAGAACACCCTTGAATATGAGCATCATCTGGATGGTCATCATTTTTAGAGCTTCTTTGTTCTGAAGGTTGTGGCAAATATTCTAACTGGGGTTGCTATATTCAGAGCAAAGTCAGGACAAGGCACCTCCATCAGTGAAAGCAAACCTGCTCTTCCCACTTCCCAGTAGAGATCTCCACTGCGAAGTAACGGATATAGGTTGGGATAATGAAAGATGGAAGGCCTTGGAGGTTAGTTTTGGGTGCATACACATTTAGGAATATATGTCTGAACTGGGATGGAATAGTACTTTGTCAATCTTCATCCTGATACAGGCGTCATCAGACTTGCACTCTGCATCTTTATGGTCCTCCTTGGATCCCAGTGAAGCCACCACCATCCTGGACAGTTGTTTCTATAGGTCAATTCTTTCCTCAGACAGAACAGGATAGGGAAGGGACATTCATGGTTATTCCTAGAGGCTTGCCTCTTTACCTCTGTAAAGCTGGCTTGTCACTACTCTGCCAACCCCTTCTTTTTTCTTCACGCTTTTTATGCTTATAATTACATTCTGTGGCTTGGGGTCAGGCAACAATGGCCTGCAAACAAAAACCCGAAACCCCTCAACCTTCCCCCAGTTCTAGAAAAGAGGGATCTGAGCAAATTGACACTCAGGCTCTGGAGTGAGGTTTCTGGAACAAGTTTCCCAGAAACATTGTACTTCTCCAACAGGTCCATGCTACCTCCAGGAGTCCCTGGAGGGTGACTGGGAGTACTGGAGCTGTTAGTATTCATTAAAAATGTATTTGGGGGAATGCAGTTTAGTATGAGTACATGGGACATTCCTTATTGGATACATCAGTTGAGAAATTTTATTTGTAGTGGTATTATAGTATATAATGCTATGTTATAGTAACCTAACCCAGCTATGTTATAGGATGACAGGAATATTTTACTGGATCTTTAGGGACAGTTCTATTTCACACTTGGCTACTTTGCTCTGGTTTGTTCAATGCTCTGGGGTATAGTACATCACTTCATCTGTCAGCAGCATGTCTGAGGAGCAGCCGAGGATGCATAGCCCAAGGGTGTCCAGCCAAGGGAGGTGAGAAGCAGCAGAATTTAGCTGAAGCATAAAAGTGGCATGCTTCTACATTGAGTGACACTCAGCTGTGACCAGCATCTGGCCAGGAGCCACCAGCAAGAGTCATTCCCTCATGAATGTGGCCCACTTGGCACAGTTGCCCCAGGTGGATGCATGCACAGATTCTTGCCTGTCCCTCTGCTGACAGTGAGTTTGCATCTGGGAACTCATTGCTATTTTAGCCTTCTGCAATGTTTGCTGCTGTTTAAAAATAAGAGAAATTCACATGGCTTAGGACAAAGACTCCAGCTGGCAGATTCTACCTTCAGGAGAAATTAAGTGGTGCAGGATTAAACAGCTTTCTGGGAGGAGATGGGCCTTTTTAAAAAGGTGAATAAACAGCAAGAGAGGT
This sequence comes from Peromyscus melanophrys, assembly GCA_902168415.1. Classification (NCBI taxonomy): domain Eukaryota; kingdom Metazoa; phylum Chordata; class Mammalia; order Rodentia; family Cricetidae; genus Peromyscus; species Peromyscus melanophrys. Next base: position 12,517 of record CABHPR010153352.1, read on the forward strand.
TCTTAACCAACAGTATGGCATGCAGAAGTGGGAGAGGAGGAGGAGAGGTGGAGGAGAGGATGTTTAAGGCTCCGTTTCTCCTGTAACTGGGCTCTATACATAGAGCTGTGGGGACTGGAGAGGACAAGACCTGTCAGGAGGATAAGCTGTCTTATAAAACTTAGGATTGACAGATGACAAACTGACCTGGGATATCCTTCAGCATGCTTAAATACTAAGCCCAGAATGTCCTAGGTGGCTATTTAGAGTGGCTAGGGACCACTGAGAAGAATGAGGACAGTCTAGGGATTAAGAATGTGTTTGGGGGCTGGAGACATGGCTTGGTGATTGAGTTCACACTGTTCTTGCAGGAAACTCTGGTTTGGTTCCTATCACCCATGTCTGGCAGATCACAACCACCTGTGATTCCAGCTCCAGGGACTCTGACAACCTCCTCTAGCCTGTGTAGGCACCTGCACTCATGTTGCCACACCCAAAATACAGATGCACAGACACACGCAATTAAAATGAAATAAAATCCTTTTTTTAAAAAAATGAGTTTGTTTGAATCCAAGTTTCATTGAGTATTGTCTGTGAAAACATGGTCAAACCATACAACTTCTCAGAACCTGTATTTCTTTTAAAATTATTTATTTATTATTTATTTACTTATACTTCTTTCATATATTATATCCCAACAGCAGTTCCCCTCGCTCTTCTCCTCCCAGTCCCCCTCCCCACCTTCCCTCTCTCTCACATCCACTTCTCCATTTCCCTTCAGAAAAGAGAAGGTCTTCCAGGGCGATCAAAAAAGCATGCCATAACAAGTTACTAGAAGATTAGGCACATACACTCAAATCAAGGTTGGACGAGGCAACCCAATAGGAAGAAAAGGGTCCCAAGAACAAGCAAAAGAGTCAGAGACATCCCTTGCTCCCATTGTTCAGAGTCCCACAAGAAGGCCATGCTGCACAACCATAGCATATATGCAGAGGACCTAGGTCAGAGCCATACAGACTCCCTGATTATTGCTCCAGTCTCTGTGAACCTCTTATGAGCTCAGGTTAGTTGGGTCTGTGGGTTTTCTTTTATGAGCTCAGGTTAGTTGGGTCTGTGGGTTTTCTTATGGTGTCCTTGACCCCTCTGGATCCTACAATCTTTCCTCTCCCTCTTCTGCAGGATTCCCCAAACTCTGCCTAATGTTTGGCTGTGGGTCTCTGCATCTGCTCCTATCAGTTGCTGGATGAACTCTCTCTGATGATTATGCTAGGCTCTGATCTACAAATATAGCAGAATATCATTAGGAATCATTTTATTGACTACTATTTTTGCCAGCCATGTTTGGTTCTATCCTAGGTCTCTGGGCTGTCTAGCCTCTGGTTCCTGGCCCTTCAGAATGTGTATTTCTTTATCTGCATCACCTCACAGGGTTGTGGAATGAGGACTAAGGTATGATCCACAAGAAGACTGTGCTTAGGAGGGCTTTGTACTTAGTGTTCAAAGTTTAGAAAGTGTATAGCTTTCTTCATGATGCTGAGATAAATGATCATTTATGGTATAGCAAGGGCTTCTTACCCTTCTCGTGCCCTTTACCTTCTTCTTCATGCTAGTTTATACTCACAATTATACTCTACGGTAGACTGTATCTGTAGTTCTACCCCTATTCTTCAGGTGAAGAAGCTGAGGCTGGGATAAGTGGAGAGGTCTGGCCAAGGTGCAGAGTGACAAATCTCAGGCTAGACCAGCTGTTCTTTCCACAGCCTGTGGCTGACTTAGGCCTGCTTATAATGTCTGGTGGTTTGGGAAGTTGAGTGTGGAGGTAGAGGTATATGGCAATGTAGTTAGGAGCATTGGAGTCACTTGAGCTGCATGTGAAGGACAGTTCTAACATTTACATGTTGTGTGGTTGCACTATTACTTTTCTTTGTGTGTGTGTGTGTGTGTGTGTGTGTGTGTGTGTGTGTGTGTGTGTGTGTTTGCATGTGTTCATGTGCTTGCAGGTGCATGTATTTGTGCATGTGTGTGGAGGTCAGAGGTCAACCTCTGCTGTCACTGCTTAAGTGCTGTCTACCATTTATTTTTAAGAAAGAGTCTCTCATTGGCCTGCAAGCTGTCACGCAGGCTAGGCTCTATGCGCTGTGAACCTCTGTGATCCCCCTGTCTATGACTCCCCTGTTCTTGGATTACAAAAGTGCCACCATGCCCAGATTTTATGGGGCTTCTGGGGATCAGACTTAGGTCCTCATGCTTATCAGAAGCACTTCACTGAATGAGCTATTTTGCCAGCCCCTTCTTAACCTGACCCGCAGATGATTCAAATGGGATGAGGGACTTTTGGGAGTTGTAGTTCAGAGTTTACCACACTGGTATTTATAGCTGCCTGCTTTCTCATTGTAGTGGTTTCTAGGTTGGGGCAGAATGGAGCACTGTTGTAGAGACAGAGGACTAGATACTACAGTCATTGTCTATTTTATTAGCAGATACAAATGAGGTATGGAGTTTGGTGGCTGGAAGGAATGTCTGGTGAGAGGGAGGAGGGCTTCGAAAGGGTGGTGTGGTCTTAATTCTTGACCTGGTCCCAGTAATTACACTGAGACTGAAGGGGTACCATTAAAACAGCCTGGAGCTAGGGCAGGGGATGGACAGTACAGCTTTCTTCCCGCCTTACAATTCTCGATTGTCTCTACTTGCTTATTTGGTACAGACCACACAGGAGGAGTTTGTTAGACATAGAAGAGTTGGGGAAACTCTATAAAGGAGCAGTTGAGGTACAGGAACAGAGGGTGGTAGAATCATGTCTGGGCTGGAGACCCTGGGGGAGTTTAGTGACATTCATCACACTAGAGATGCCCAGCTCCATCCAGGGGCACCGGGGATTGGCATGAGAGGACCCAAATCCTAAATCAACAGGTGGGAGCTGAGCACCCCTAACAGTGGAGCATTTGTGTTAGCAGCACCCTCTTCTTATCCAGAGGCTCCAGAAGCCTGGCCATACCGGGGTCCCATGTGTACACTAGGTGTTAAAGCCCCAGGCTTGGTGATGTAACCTCACCTGTAACCTCACTGATTTTGAAGCTGCCACGTTCAGAAAGAATAACTTCGAATAGATTATCATTAAGAGGCGATGGCTACAGGCATACCATGCCTCACAGGAGAGCGAGTCACAGGAGCCTTCCTGCAAGGCCATGGGCACTGGGTTATGAATAAGCAGCCTGGGGGTGTCTGAGAGCACACAGCACAGTGTGTATGAACTTTCTCTAACCTCAGCAGATCCAAATCCCGCCTCTCTCTTTACGCCCCCAGGCAGAGGACATCAGTGCTGTGTGGCTTGTCGGCATGCTTGTTTGCACTTCATGCCCCTGTTGCTTTATTGTTCCATGTACCTTTTATGTTCACTATGTGGTAACCTTGTTGAGAGATGGGAAAGTCTACATTTATGTACCTAGAATTGGGTAAGCTGAGTGCTTGCTAAATATGATGTGTTATAGGTTCATCTTGAATACTATGGAAAGCTTTTGGAAGCCATTTTGACAATTAGTCATTACAGACTCCTCACTGAAGAATTCTAATAAAAATATGATCTCATATTATTGGCTGGTATGTATGGAATGCCCATAAAGAGCCCAGCACCAGACTTATGTGGCCATTTATCTGCCTAATTAGGAGATAACGTTTATTATTACCATTTACCTCCTCTTTTTAGATGAGAAAAACAGGGCCTCAAAGGGGTTACCTAACTCAGTTAAGATCACACAGGTATGTCTAACAGGACCTGTGAGTTGCAGTGAGGGGCAGCATAGCTTCACAGGGAATGGATGCTTTGTTTGGGAATGAGGTACATGGCAGATGATGCTGAAGAAGGTGACAGAGCCTAACTGAGGCTAATGAGAACATAAGTGTCACCTTTTAGAGTCCTGAGCTCAGTAATGACAAGGCAGAGGCTATGAATCCTCCCTTGCTGATACACAAATCATCTCTAATGACAAGGGTGCAGAGCTTCAGGGACACCTGAACTCTTGTTTTATGACTCACCTGCCTTTGAGAGACCTAATGTGGTCTCTCCTGAAACGACATGCTGAATTGGCCCAAGTGGTTTATGCTTATAATCTTCTGTGAACACAGGCAAGGCAGGAGGACTAGTGTGTGGATGGGAGACACTTGCAAAATGGACACTGGATTTGCCAAATGCAGAATAAAGACCTGGGGCATGGACACCATGGTCTGTTGGTCTGTGACCGCCAGGCTGTGGTAATTTTCATTAGTCATACTTCAAACGACCTGGAATGCTTCTCCACTGTCTGCATTGTTCAGATTCTCTCCTGAGGCCTGTTTTTCTGTATGTTGGAGCTTGAAGTCAAATTCCACAGATAAGGTTTTTTTCCCCTCTTCTCTTGTGTATTTTCAAACTCCAGCCATTGCTGCCCCCCCTCCTTTTTTTTGTACTTTTCTTGGGTCAAGTTCACAGTGATTCCTGGCTGTCAAGGTTCTGGAAGTCTCCTCAGGGGTATTTTAGCTAATATTATCTAAGTGATGCCGAATGCCAGACACATTACAAAGCATTTAGTAGTACATGCTAATATACTAGCTTACTTAGTCCCAGAAGCAACCCTAGGAAGTTGTTTATGGGTGAAGGTAGGTTTATGGTAGTATTTTGATGTTAGGATAGCTCTGAAAAAGCCTGAATTCTGCCCTGTTAATCCCTATCTCTCCTTTTGGTTTTTTCAGAGAGTCACCATTTAGGAGAAATAAAGGCAAAATGTGGACCACCAAGAAGGCAGTGCACACACCTGATGTTCTTATGCTCAGGCCATCTTACAAGTTATGCTGGACCAAATATTTTAGGGTCTGGGCTAGGTGAGGACACATGTGGTCTTCTCTGAACCTGATACTCAGTGTGGGGATGCTCAGAAGTTGAAACAGAGGCTCATGCGATGCAGTCACTACATAGGACCAGGATGGGCATCTCTGACTGAGTACAGATTTGATGGGGAGCATTTGAAGGATGCATTCACTCAGGTCACTGTGAGGCTGATTTTCTTCCTCTGCTCCCCATCCTGTGGCCATGTTTTCTACAGTTTGTTTCTATAGCAATGCTATTTCCAAGCCCTCTTGCATGTCATCTGCCCATTTTCTCATCATCAAAGAGATCTTAGGCAGAATTATGGTCATCATTTCAAGGTGAGAGCAGTTGGCACTATTATTGAGATGGCTCTATTTAAATCATTAGATAATTAGCGAAACTATCAGTGTCAGCTTATCCATATCCCCAGGCTGCCCACTGTGGATGTAGGCAGGACAGACAACCATCCAAGCCAGGCTGAAGGCTCAACCAGGCTGCTAGCACCAGTGGCTTCTCTCTTGAAGCAAATGGAGTTGCCTTGACATTAAAGCAGCCACCTGATTTCCAGAAGGAAGACTCTTCATCTCCCGCTAAAAAGTCAAATGGAGGGATAGGCCATTTGTAAAATGATAGGTCAGTGTGTAAAATGCCTACTATGCGAGCCTGAGGCACCGAGTTCAGGTAACCAGTCAGTAGCAGAGCTGATCATTGGTGCTCATTGCTCGGACAGCCTAGCCAATTGGTAAGCTCCAGGTTGAGAGAGAGAGAGAGAGAGAGAGAGAGAGAGAGAGAGAGAGAGAGAGAGAGAGAGAGAGAGAGAGAGAGAGACTGTCTCAAAAAATAAGCATGGAGGGGGAGGAGGAGGGGGCCAGGAAACAATCAAGGAAGACACCCAACACTGACCCGTGGAAAGCAAGTATATGTATATACACATACAAACCTGCATGGGCATGTGTTCATACTAACATGTTCATGTACTACACATGCATGCACACACAGAGTAAAGGAAACCAGTTAAGTATTCTCTCATTTCCTCCCAATTTTCAGGCATTTCATGGTACTTCCTGGTCTTTTTGAAAAACCAACATGTGTATCCTTCAGTTGACATATGACCAGATTATGAACTGAATGGTGTGCCCTTGCCCTGACCAAGCCTTTCTCAGCCTGCCCCCTGAAGGGTCACCTCTTTGAGGAAGGCCTCCATTGGCCTTGACATTTCATGCTGGTAGATGAGTCCCTTCCTTCTCTATAGTACCATATTCTCTGCCCCCTTGTATACAGGGCACCAAAGTACATGGGGTGTTATAACTGTTTGTAAGCATCTCATATACCCTGGACTGAAAGCCCCTTGAGGACACGTTGCCATGATGGTATCTATGCACCAATTAATATTTGCTGAACAGGAGCTGAAGAAGTGACTTTGTTTGGAAATGTCTGCCATATGGGCACTAGTACTGAGGTTAGATCACCAGCACCACTGTATAAAGGCAAGTGTGGTTGCACCTGTCTGAAACTCTTGCATGGGTTGGGCAGGCACAGGCATATTCCCAGAGTTTGATAGATAGCTTGTCAAGGTGGTAAGGGTTCAAGGAGAGAACCCATCTCAAAAATATAGTGAAGAGCAACAGAGGAAGACACTTACTGTCAACCTCTGGCCTCCATACACATATGTATGCATGTGCACACATGGACATATACTACACTACACACACAGATGCGAGCGCGCGCACACACGCACACACACACACACACACACAGAGAGAGAGAGAGAGAGAGAGAGAGAGAGAGAGAGAGAGAGAGAGAGAGAGAGAGAAACATTTCAATTGGGAGACAAATCCCAATCCAATTCCCTCGGCTCACATTCCTCCTTCTGTACTGCGTGATTTCTGAATACAAATACAATTTCCCTAAGCTAGCTGGAAAAATACAAGTCTCTTGCTGGGTATGGTTTCTGGATTCATTAAACAGAGCCCTGGGAGAAGCTAAGCTAATACAATTCTGAAGCTAATCTCCCCTCCAAGTCATTCCATAAATCTGATTAATGGGTCACCTCTCGACCATAAGAACCGTTGCTATATTAAAAGAAAATGCTCTAACAGGATTGTAATTCTGTTAACAAGGCTTCTGCTGTTCGCAAAAGCCATTTTCTCACAGTAGAAACGAGTCTAGACTGGATGATGTATGGGATTAAGTAGCAAGCAGAATTCTACGAGGCCTTTGTGTCTAATTGCAAAAAAGAGAAAGGAAGAGAAAAGGCGCCAGTCTCACAGACGCGTGAATCAGAGGGAAGAGTCGGACACAGGCTGCTAGGTGTCCCTCAGAAAACAGTGTCACTTTCTCAAACTCTCGAGTTTTTTGTCTGATACCTTATCCTGTGTCATTGGTCTCTGGCAATGAGACAGGCCCCTTAGTATCCATTAGTTCAGATAATCATTAACACACAGGTGGCATTTCTGGCTTCTCCTGCCATGGTTTTTTACAGAACCTGTGTACTTCAGAATAAGAGAAACTTTAGGGGCATCTAGTGCAGGCATCTTAGCTAAACAGGTGAATAAGCCAGTGACTGGCTGTTGTAACTCAGGGGGGACTTTGTTCCTTTTCAATTGGGGGACCAATCCCAGCCCAGTTCCCTGGGCTCACACTCCTCCTTCTGTACTGCGTGATTTCTGAATACAAATACAATGTCCCAAGTGGGCTTTAGTGCGGAAAACAACTGACCAAGAAATGGATTTAGTGACAGTGCTGAGGGCATGGAAGTGGCCTCTGCAGTGTCTGTTTCTCTCTTTCTTGGAAGTTATTTTATTTGGCTCTTTGGATAAGGACCTTACCTCAGGTATAACTTATTATCATAATCCTATTTCCTGCTGCCAGGGATTGGGTCGGGGTGGGCATGAGCTCTGATGGGGGTCACTGAGATGTGATGTGGTTAGGAGTACATTACCTCTCTTGACCTTCTATGAAGGTCACCAGAAACACCTTTTTTGGTCCCTTTGTGGGTTGTTAGGAGCAGCTCTGAGGGCTGGTCCTGCTGCGGCTCTCTCATTGCCATGAGTCACGACTGTCTGAGGGCTGGATGACACAGACAGGAACTAAACGCTAAGTCTGGGTCTAGAAGCGGATTGGAGCACTAGGTCCTTGCTGACTTCAAGTCACCTGTGAAAGCTTAAGCCATCCTAATTCCTTATTGTGTAAATCTCTGTGATTGAGGTTTCTGCCACCGGCAGGAGAAAACAGCCCAGCCACCGCAGCGCTAGACAGGAGGCTTGCTGAGGGTTGTACCTGACTCATAATTATGTTACTGCATGCTATTAGACCCAAGAACAACAGCATGGAGACTCTCTATTCTCAATTATTTGGCTGTAAGTTCTGTTTTTTTTTTTTTTCTTTTCTTCCTTCCTTCCCCCAACAGTACATCGCCTAGGACTCACTAGCCTTATGAAAAACAGAAATGGGAATGCAGGAATTGAAGTGACTCTCTCCCAGCCTAATTCATTGATAACTCAAGACCTGGCTGACTCCCAAACCTGCGGTCCCCTCAAGGTCACAGTCCCTTCTATCCAAAGACAGTGCTTTATTGAGGGGTGACCTCAGAAGAACACAATTATTCTTTTTTGCAAAGACTTCTGATTCCTTGGACATTATAGAGCCAAGTGTGAAAATAAGACGCTCCTCCCAGGCAGAGCAGAACTTCGGGTCAAACAAACTAAATCTGGGGAATTTGTACCAATTATGTCATTAGCAACCCTGGAAGAGGAGCAGCAGGCAGTTAGAGACTGCTGGAGGAAGGGGGTCAGAGAGCCAGGACTGTAGCCTCTGGAATGCTATCCTTACTCAAGTAAATAAGTCCCCACCTGTGTTCGTGTATGCAATTCCAATTAAATGAGTGGGATGCCCCCCTCCCTCGCAAGAATGAAAAAAGACATGGAGCTAGGAATGGGGGTTGTTGGGAAGAAGGCATTCAATAGGAAGAGGAGGGGAGTAGGAAAAGATGATGGGGAAATGGTCAAAATAATATATATGTATATATATATCATTATATATATAATCAAAGTGATACATATATCTACATGTGCATGAAACTGTAAAGGATAACTGAATTTGACATAATAAAGATGTAGCAATTTTAGTTCCCCTAAGGAACTCAGGTAACCCAGCCTACCCAGCACTGGGCTGTATTTCCACTTAGAACAAAGCATGTTGTTAGCTGAGCAGCCAGCTCTGCTGGGAGGTGAACCCTTCTGGGCTTGACCCCCCGGGGGGTCCCACCATCCCCAGCGCATGCCATCACTAATTGCCTGTCTGGTCCCCATAGTCAATTATCTTGCTGTCATTGAAAAGAGTAAACTTTTCCACACTTAGGTACTAAGTGCATTTTTGAGCAACATGAAGTTGATTAATTCAAAGTGTACAGGTTTCTTTACAGGGTACCTTTGCTTTGTCAACCATGAGCCATGGGTCATGAGGACCAGCAGCTATTTGGGGGCAGGATATCTTAAGAATGTGTCCTTCTTAGTTATTCCATTGAATACCCCTTCAGAAACACTGAAACCCCTTTTTGTTCTTCCTGCCAGTAAGTGGTCAGGCTAACAAACCTTTTCTAAATTCTTTTTTTTTTTAAATTTTGAAACACATTCTCATGTAGCTCAAATTAGCTTTGAACTATATATATGTATATGTATATGTAGGCAAGGTGGCCTTGAACCCCTGATTCTCCTGCCTCAGCCTTCCTGGGGCTGAGATTTCAGGCATGTGCAATCAAACCTTGTCTATTAGATATATTGAATAGATAATCATACTATTACTTATTCTAGATAGTTACTATCTTGTTTTCCCCAAGTTATTTTGAGAACAGAACAATAGGTCAGTCTGGCTCTCAGCACAGGTGAGCCTACGTTCTGATCAACATGGGGATAAGTGCCAAGAATTAGAGGTTCATTATCTGGGATATTCTGGCAGAGCAGGAAGAACAGGACTCCCATTCCTCTGCAGGGGACCAGCTTCCTGCTCACCTTTGTGCCACCTGCATGAACAACAAAGAAAGGTGGTAACAAAAGGCAAGGTGGGTGGGCTGGGGACAGCGCAAAAGAATGCTTTCCCTGCAAGGAAAGGCTTTCCACTCAGGCAGCTATTCCTCCCCCTCATTTCGATGGCCTGTCTCCATCTCAGCTATAGCTGACCCCTGTGCTCACAACATTCATGACAATTAGATCTAGCTGGGAAAGGAAAAAAAAATCCCTCAGATTACTTTGTCTAGACATATAATTGTGGCCCTGCTAGCAAAGATGGCCAAAACTCAGTGTTCCCAAGTGGGGAGCATGGGGTTTCACTTAGGGGTTCTTTGTATGTCAAAGTCTCTCTGGAGGCTTCCGCGGTGGAGAACTCCCCTGTTGGAACCCGGCTCCTAAATCTTTTCATAATCCAATTCCAGTAGCTAAGCGGTCAAAGTAATTCCCTTTATTTCTGCCAGTGACCAGGGCAACAGAGAAACCTCTGAAGATGAAGTTGATAAACTTAGAGGGAATAAGATCACTCCAGGGTGATCTGAGGAAGCGGGGAATGGGAAGGAGAGAGAGGGGGAGTGGGTGACAGAGGGAGGTAGGGAAGAAGGGAGGGAGGGAGAAAGGGGGCATAGAGGGAGGGAGAGAGGGAAAAAGAGGGAGAGGGAAAAAGAGGGAGAGGGAGGGAGGGAGAGCGAGAGCGAGAGCGAGAGCGAGAGGGAGAGCGAGAGCGAGAGCGAGAGCGAGAGCGAGAGCGAGAGCGAGAG
>CABHPR010153353.1:0-39988 GCA_902168415.1 Peromyscus melanophrys
AGAGAGAGAGAGAGAGAGAGAGAGAGAGAGAGAGAGAGAGAGAGAGTAATGTGGGCAGAGCCCTGTCACTCCAGCCTTGTATTAGTTCAGACAGCAGCTAGTTGACTCCCAGCTGTGTGAACTAGTCCACTGAGGTCAGCAGGGCTGCTGAGCCAATTCCAGACAAGCTAGCAGTGAAATACATTTCATCAGTGGGAGGTTGATGGCATTTGTTACACAGCAAAACGAGACAATAGCTAAGGGCACATTAAACAAAGCCCCATTTCTAAGCAAGTTCCCTTCATGTATTGGTTACCTATTACTGAGTGATCAGCCCTAAAATCACATACATGCAAATAACACTAAATGTACTAAGTGGTCTGAGCAGGTTCGTCCTCCGCTCCAGAAACAATTAAAGAAAAAAAGGCCATAAATTTGAGCGAGAGCCAGGAGTGGTATATAAACATAGAAAGGTGGGAGGGCAGAAATTGTAGCAGGAATCTTAAAAGTTCTTATTAATGAAAACAAATATGGAGCCAGGTATTGGGGTGGATGCCAGAAGATCAGAGAGACAGAACAAGCCACAGCTAACCTCACCTGGCCATCTTCTCAGCTGATCTTGTTTCCTCAGACTGGATACCTCTGAGTCCTCATCCAGAATGAATCTCAGCTGAACTGCTGCTAGAAGCCTGAAAGCTTAACCAGCCAAATGCTTCTAGTTTCTGGTCCTCACGCCTTATATATCTTTCTGGTTTTGCCATCACTCCCTGGGATTACAGGCTCACTTCTTGGGATTAAAGGCGTGTGTCACCATGCCTGGCCGTTTCCAATGTGGCCTTGAACTCACAGAGATCCAGAGAGATTTCTACCTCTGGAATGCTATGATTAAATGTGTGTGTGCCACCATTTTCTAGCCTTTGCATCTAGTGGCTGTCTGTCTCTGACCCCAGATAAGTTTACTAGGGTGCACAATATTTTGGGGAACACAATACCACCACAAGAAATTTTATTTAATTTAATTTAAAAATAAAAATTAGAAACAAAACAAACAATTAAACAGAATATGATGCTTCTCAACTTCCATTCTGATGAACTAGAACCCTAAGTTCCGATTCTGATAAGCAACCCTAAGTTGATGATGTCACAAACTGAAAAGTTAATACATGTGACCCCCCTCACATCCTCCCAACAGAGGGCTTTATAAGGTTGGTTGTTTGCCTTTATAATTGGGAAACCCCGCCTGTGATGGAGTGACATTCTAATAAAATACTGCAACTTAAAGAGGGGTGGGACGTATTTAACTTTATAAACACCATCCTCAGCAACACAAGACACTGTAGAGTGCTGTTGTGTACCCTTGTGATTGTGTGGCTGACTGAGAGCTGCAGCTTGTGGAAGCTACATGGTGCCATGACAATGCATTGCCCCACGCATGTGCCAGGCTGGCCAAAGCTCAGAACTCAGAGCACAGGGCTCACCTGTAGCTCAGTGGGCAAGCACTAGCCTAGCACAAATAAGGCATACAAGGCCCCGAGTCTCTCTCTCCTCTTCCTCCCCCCCTCTCTCTTCTCCCTTCCTCCTTCTCCTGCTTCCCCTCCCTCCCTCCCCCTCTCCCAATTTGAAATATGCTTTCTGTTTCAGTGTGAACCCTTTTGTACCATCAGCTGAATCATTATAACCTAAAAGGCTTTGAGTCAGACTCCTCTGTGTGAAGTATATTAATCTAAAGCAAAAGGATACAGACGTAATTTAGTGCAATCTGTAACTTATCAGGAATATCCTGCAGCATCCCCCTGCAGGGGATGAGAAAAGGCTTCCCACACATTTGCTGAGTTGGTTTTGTTTAAAACTACTCTCAGACCTGGAATAGAGGTGAGAGACAGTGGATTCTGTTTTGGCGTAAGTGATAACTCAGGTGGGGATCTCATAGAAAGTAGAATGTCGTTACTCGTGTGCCAAGTGCAGTGGGATCGCCTGGTTCTTAGGCGATGCTTCTCAACCCTGGGTGCAGATTGGAAGCAGCAGGTGAGCGTTCTAAAAATATGCCCAGACCCCATGGCAGACCAACTGAATTAGCAGCTCTGGGAGTGAGGCCCAGGCTTCTGGAAGGCTAACAGCTTTCCCAGGTGTTCAATGCGCAGCTGGTGCTGGTGGATGCTAGCCTGCAAGGAGTGCGTTATACAGGAGATGGTTCAGAGTGTCAGGTCTGACCTCAGAAAGCAGGCTTCTTATGAAAACAGCCCTGACTTACTTCTCCCTCTCTGTGCCCCTATCCAGGGTTCCTCTTCTTGGGCAGATATCAGTTAAAGACATTCTCTAACAGCCTCATTATAATTTAGTTACTTCTTCAAAGACCCTCTCTTCAAATCTCTTCAAATCAAATGAATCAAGGTTCATTCTGGGAAACAAATTTAGGGATTTAGGATAGGCATTGGTAGAGACACAGTTAATAACCTAACACTAATCTTAAGACTCTTGTCCCAGGAGTCTGAATCCAGAGTCTAGCAGTGTTCAGAGCTAAACACCGCACGGGCTCTTTCATGGCAGGCTGTCCTGAGGAAGGTGTTGCTTTAGATCCTCAGGGTTTAACCTCTGACCTTGCTGTGATCTGGTTCCTTTGCTTCCTCTTCTCTTCTATGAACAATGCCCACATCATCATGATAGAGTCTCTCTTCTTGCCCCACCTCCACAATTAAACATAACCACAATGTCAATATCCACTGTTTACAATAATTTAAAAATTTCCTAGACTTCCTTCCACTGTGAGTTCCCCAAATATGGACTCAGGATAATTGGATCTGGAGACCAACAGTCCTTTGGATGTCCCAGTCATGGGACCAAACCTGTTTCCAGTTTAGTTGAACGTAAAGAAAATTTTATGGTCCTACCTGCATGCTAGAAGATGGCTTATGCTGAAATCTTCATTTAATAAGAACATTTATGTGGTCAATATCACCTACCCAAGGAATATGTGCTGCAGAAGTATTAGGAGAAAATGTTCCATAATTCCAATTGGTCCGTGTCGCTTTTTATCATTAAAAACCCTAGCTAGAGGCAAGTCATACGTTGTTTTTATTCTCAGAGAAAAGAAAGATTGAGTTTGAAGCCATTTTGATATAAATCAGTCTTTGTGGATAGGAGGGTGTAGCTTGGGGCTATAAAAGTTTGCCACTGAAGATCAGGCCACGGTGCTTAGTTCACAGGAAGGAAAGACCTGGTGGCTCTGGCAGAGATGGCTAAGGGGCCTCAGTGGCATTCGTCCACTAATTAGTATTAGTCTATTTTACCATGGCATGTAGTACCTCAGAAAAATGGGGTTTTGCAGCATCTCTTTCAGTAAGGACAGCCTTGTTACTATGTCCTGTTGGGACTATGGCCGAGTGACATGTGCACCATCTAGGATATGTGCCCTCCTGTTCTTTTTGTCCCTTGGCAATGTTTCAGCTGGCTGTAGAGTAGCACTGTGTCAAGAGAGTGAATACAGATACCTGCTGACCTCATAGGGCAGGGAGTCTGTGCAATGCAGAAAGTCCACCTCGTTCTTATTCCAGATGTTGTGCTCTGGTTTTGCCTGTAAATGTATCTTTGTTCTAAGTGATACACTGCCACCTAATACCTTTCCTACTGTGGGTTAAATCTCATGATTATACCAGAAAAATGGGGATATAACAAAATTGTAGCCAGTGGTCCTAAATTGTATTATATGTGCTGGGTGAACAAATGTATATGCATTAATACAGTTGTCTAATCCTATCACACATTCAGCTAGACCTCAGATTCTATGAGAACTATTATATCACATTTCAGTTTTACTATAGAAATCCCAGGTCTGTGATTTGAAGTAGCTTACCAGGGCTGGAGGGATAGCTCAGTGGTAGAGCTTTAGCCTGGCATATAAGAAGCTCGGGGTTCAGTCCCCATCACTGCAAAATAAATACACAACTGAAGTGGTTTGTTACAGCAACATATATCGGTTTTGCTTATAGAATGATTCTGTTGTTTCAGAGCCAAAAAATACAGCTATTTGTAATGTTAAAGCTGCGATTTCAACCATTGGGCATATTGTAAAATCATATGCAGATGCTGAAATGGAATCACAGAATTGTCCCTAGAATAAAAGCCATTTCCCCCATCTCCCAGCTCAATGCTTTAGAGTACAGAATGTTCTTCAACATGGTCCTTGACAGAATGCTCAAAGAAGACAGACTTCTATTGAGAACGTTTCCATGTTCAATCCAAATACCCAGGGCCATTTGTCAGAACCATGAAAGGCTTTCTTATAGCTGTGGGAACTCAGAAGTGTGAGTCAGAATTTTCTTATCTATTAGAATAAAGAAAGTTGTTTGGGGTACAGAAACTGATAGGATGCTTTAGTTTTCCAGTTTGGGGATGGAGGTCAATTTTTAGTTGAAAGATTACAAATGTTAAAAAAAAAACCTTCTAATGTTTGTATTTATTTTCCTTTTTTCTTTTAAGTTCATGAACATTTTAAATTAATTACCCAGGATAGATGGTCCTCAGATGTACATAGGTTTAATAAGAGAAAGTAAGAGGCTGAGGCAGGAGATTAACAAGTTCAAGGCCAGCCTGAGCATCATAGAGAGACCTTGTCTCAAAAGCAGCAACAGTAGAAAGATTTGACTCCAAAGCATTACCCTAAGTGTTGTGGTTCACAACTGAATTTATGGGTCTGTGAATCTACTGAACCTATAATAAAATTTTGATCTTTCTATTTTTATTGTTTGGATACAGATCCATAGTTTCAAACAGATGTATGGCCCCAAAGTAGGTTGAATCTGTAAAGAGCTGAAATCCAGATACTGGATAAATTCTTTCTATGATTTCACTCAGTCACATTAGAAGATTAAAATAGCTTAATTCTCCTAAAGCAGCAAAAGCTGAGCATCTTTTATGAAAGTCTGAGGCCTTCCAAAACCTTGCTTTTTATTCCTCCATTCCACAAAGTCTTGCTTGCTTTGCATGACACACAAGCCAGAGTGTTGCAAAGGCTGCATGCTCTAGAATCTAACCGAACCCTAAAATCCCTAAAATCATAATTTGATGTTGAGTGCATCCTGCATCCATTTCCAAGTCCAGCTGCAAATATATTGCAGTTGAGGATCAGAGCAGCAGTGTATTTTTTAATAATCACCAAAACAATGATGCCTGGCTGAATACTCTGAACTGCGTGCTTGTTTAAAAACAAATCTACTCCAAGGTTTGATCACCACCAACCCAGACGGCCTCTTCATCACTAAGTCCTTTCAATTCCATAGCATGTGGTTCAAATTTTGCCTGCATAATTTATTTTTTGTTCTTCTTTTCTGTCAAAAACAATGTGGAAATCCCAGGTTATATAATTGAGGTCTTGGAGAGGCGGTATACATCCCGCCAAACAAAACAAAATGAAAGCTATTATCCTGAAATATGTTTGAGGAAGTCTTTGCCTTTGTTGGGTTAAGAGTGCCAACAGCTTCCTTAATGCAACCATGTGCAAAATCACTCTTTACTGTAATGCGATCTGTAACAGTATTTGTGTATTTTTGAACACTGAGGAGAAGAAATCAGTTTGGAGTGAAATAATCATGTATCCTAGAAGCCAAAATCACTGTATTCATCTTTCTTGGTATTGTCTTCCCTATTAGTCAAGTCAGGTGAGGGGCTCCCTCTGCAGGGCCTGTCTCTGCAGGGTGGATAGGAAAATAGTAATTTCTTCCTTCTTCCTCCCAAGAGGATGAGCACAAAATTCATTTAGGTTAAAGCAAGAAGGACAACGTGTCTTTAATCTGTCTCTCCTTTGCACAGACTCTTCAGTGTGCACGTGAGGATGTTTGATCAAGGGCCAGTTTCCTGTGCAAAGGTGATGAGGAGGTAATGGGTCCAGGTGGGGATGGCCAAATTGGCAACGTTTGGGGCATTTAGCTTTTCTCATGGAGTGCTCAGAGAGAGGTGATGTATTGTGACAGACTTTTCCTAGGGAAATGTGTCACACACACGGATCTGCTCACTCCAGGAAGGGAACCCATGACAGACCAAAGTAGCAATTGCACCAAAATCCAACTGTGAAACAATGAGTTCTTCTTGTGGTCCCTAATAGGAGTAGGGGTGACAGTTTATTTCCAGGAGCAGGGATGAGTATAAAAAAGCAGCATCGTCACTGAAAAGCCCACCCCACCATGGGTGAGGATGCAGGAAGGTTGAAACCCTGGAGCTTTCTGCACAGATTACAAGGATTTCTCCCATTTGAGCATCTCGTCTCTGTAGCTCAAGTGGTCAGGATGCACCCCCCCCCCATTGTGGATTGCTTCTATAAAGCTGGGGAGGGATTGTCCATGTTTCTGTTTCCCCAGACATGTGACCTTTTGCTTACCTCTTGAGTCTCATGAGCCACCTCCCACTCCTTCCTGAAGGGAATGTTTCAGTTCTGTACAAACTGCCAAGGAATAGGAGTAAGGGACTCTTCAGGTAGTGAGTGACCTTACTAGAATAAGGAAAATGTTCTCTGAGTGGTAGTATAGAAAGGCTGACATTCCTGAGCTGGATATTTGTATAAAATGTTTAATAAGGAGAAAATGGACAGCATATGGACTCTGACTGCAATTTCATGAAAATACTAAGGAAAGAAGGAGTGAAGGGCAGCTTTCCCAGTCTCTATGAAGGAAGGACATTTTCCTATCAATGGCAACATTCTGAATGGAAACAGAAAAGGACCCACCTTACCGAATACAGAATTTTCCTTGCAAACAATCTTGTACACATTTTAAAAACAGGGAGTTGACACTGCCAACTGTAATTTTTCAATATGACTTCTTTTTATGATCCACGAATTATTTAGAAGTGGGTTTAGGACTTCCTAACTGTATCGATTCTAGACTATCTTTAGGTGTAGATTGCCTTGGTGGTTTTATGGCTTTGTTTTGGTGAGTTTACCTTTGCTCAAGTAACTGGTCAACTTTGGCAGATGTTAATTACACACTTGAAAATGCACATTTGCTCTTTGTTTTGTTTGTAGGGCTGTGTGTAGAGTGTATGCATAGTAAATATGAACGCTGTCCAGCTTAATAATACTGCTGCTCAAATATTCCCTAAATTCTTGTAGGAGTCAGAGGGGTTAAGGATATCACAGGAAAACCCACAGGATCAACTAATCTGAGCTCATGGGGACTGAACTGACAACCAGGGAGCCTGCATGGGACAGGCCCTCTGCATATATTTTACAGTTGTGTAGCTTGGTCTTTTTGTGGGACTCCTAAAATAGGAGCAGTGGCTGTCTCTGACTCTTTGCCTGCTTTTGGGACCCTACTTCTCCTACTAGGTTGCTTCATCCTGCCTTCAGATGAGGGGAGGGCCTAATTTTCACTTCAACTTGATATGCCATGGCTGGCTGATACACATGGAAGGCCTGCCCTTTTCTGAATAGAAACAGAGGAGATGTGGATGGGGGAGGGAGGAGAGCAGGTGGGGAGGAACTAAGTAGAAAGGAGGGAGGGAAAACTTCAGTCAGGATGTAAAAAGTGAAAATAAAAAACAGTAAAAGACTTTCCTAAATTCTTACCATTTTGCTTTGCTCAATTTGACTCTGTGAAGAGGAGGCTGAAAACCTGCCACTGTGATCTGTGATATAGACTAGTAACATCACCTGGCAGTTTGCTTTTTTTTTCCATTGCTTATTTTAAGGCAATGTTTTTCTAAAATTTACTTTCTCTCTCTCTCTCTCTCTCTCTCTCTCTCTCTCTCTCTCTCTCTCTCTCTCTCTCTCTCTCTCTCTCGTGTGTGTGTGTGTGTGTGTGTGTGTGTGTGTGTGTGTGTGTGTGTATGCATAAGTGGAGGTCAGAGAACCGCTTCCAGCATGGGTTCAGTTCTCTCCTTCCACCTTTATGTGGGTTTTGGGGTTAAAACTCAGGTCGTCAGGGCTGTGGAGCAAGCACTTTCCCACTGAGCCATATAACTGGCCGTCAAGGCTGTTTTAAGTAAGCTACGGCCTCAGGATAACAAGCACTTTGCAGTCAGTTTACCACTAGGCAAAGCATTATTGATTCTGAATAATGCTCTCCTCGTTCCTCTGAGGTTTTAAAGGATCTGCTGGCTTCCCTGTGGTCCACACTGAGCAAGTGTTGTATTCTTTCCTTATAGCAGGGCCTCAGGTTTGCGTGGGTCACTATGTACATAGCCAAGTGTCTCAGATGAAAGGGTACAACCAGTCTATGAGTGAATCCATTCCATTTTCCAGTCAATTTTTATCATGGCTTCCATAGTTCATGTTTTGAATGTTATGACCCAACTGGTGGCACTGTTTTGGGAAGGTGTGAAATCTTTATGAGGTGAGGCCTAGCGGATGGAAGTACGTCAACTAAACAGGTGGAGGTGGGCTTTGAAGGTGATAGCCCCTGGTTCCTGCTGTGTGCTCTCTACTTTCTGATCTGTCATGAAGTGAACAGATGACACTCTGCTCTCTCCATACCTACAGGTTCTCCCCACCACGATAGACTGAAGTCCTCTGAAACCCTAAGCCCATACTAGCCTTTCCTCCCTTAGTAAGATCTTTTTGTCAGGTATTATGGCCTCCGGGACATAAAATGACTAATAAAATTGTTTGCGCATGAGCCACAATGCTGGCCTAGCAGAACTGTCTTGGCAGTGGGATGGGGGTGGAGGGGGTCCTCCCTTCTGTGAGTAAGTGCTCATGGCGTCCATCAGCTCCTGCACACTGCTGTTTCTGTTGTGACACTTGACATCCATGAGCCATCTTGTTACAAGACGGGAAAAAGAAGCCAACACTGAGAATGTCGGAAGGAGAAGAGAAGAGCTCAGTTTCTCAGGCAACTCTAAGTTTACTTTGTGCATCTGTGACGGTCAATCTTCACCGGATTGGACACAGAGTGGCCGCCTGGGAGACATTTCTGGGAGTGTCTGTGGGAGTGCTCCCAGAGATGTTTACTAGGGGAGGGAGAACTCACTCTGAGTGAGGGCTCACCATTCTGTGGGCCGGGGTCTGGGGGTGTATAAAAATGAGAAAGTGAGCTGAGCCACAGCGCTCATCACTCTCTGCCTCCAGAATTCAGACACGAAGCGATCAGCGACCACCGGCCTAGCTGCCATCCTGCCTTGCCTTCCCCACTGGGAACTCAGAGCTGAAACAAACCACCCTCCTTATGTTGCTTCTCCTCGGGTATCTGGTTGAAGCAATGAGAAACTTAACTAATACAATACATTTGTTTTTATCTGCAATCTTTCTTTTAGTGCATCATCTAAACTGAAGAGAAGTTCAACTGGACCCAGACACAGAGATGAGTCTGTTCATAACCTTGGAGGAGGTCATTTGTCTATTTATGTTCATTTAATAATGTACTTACTGAAGGGGCGTTAACCCACTTGATCACGGCTCTGGCAGGCCTTGCCCTTCTCCATTCCCTCTGCCTTGCTAAAAACCGTTAGTTTACATTCCTAAAGCTAGCTATTCCTAAAGCTAGCCACCAAGGTCTATTCCCTTATTTGGCACTTCCTCGCCATGAGGCTGACTACTAAAGTCCAGCAATCAAAAGCCCCCTTGGCTCACCTAATTAACATGCCTAATTAAAATTAAACACCTCATCCTGACACGGGGTTTCTCCTTGTACCTTTATAAACTGCCATTTTCCTATGTGTCATGTCTATCTCCTCTCTATGCAGACGCAGTCCTTTGTCCCCTTGGGACAAACACACCTGCCCCCTTTCTCTTGTTCCCTTCCCCTTCTCCTCAATCCGTATCTCTTGTGTTTCTCTCTTATTCCTTGGCCTCTGTCCTTCGGGGGCAAATACATCTCCTCTGTGCTGAGAACTCCGTCTTGGGGGTCCTAAGATGATACCTTTCCTTCACTTATTCTTCTATCACCTGCTCTCAAATGATTCGTGCTTTATTTTGCTGCCTATTTTTGTTTTCTCAGCTTGGTTTTATTTGCTGATTACCTTTACAACTAAAAAAAAATTATAATCTACATTCTGTTACAGCTACCTTTAGAAATGCAGGAGAAACTGATATATTATCAATGTCATTTTGGTAAAAGTGACCATTGATACAGTGTAAATGTTAGCACATATTCAATGATTATCCAAACCAGTTGTGAAGTGTTAACAAGCAGCTGAAGTGATGGTGTTGACCCTCACCTGAGGGAACTTTCAGGACTCACTGCTCTATGGCAGAAGCAGTTTGCAAAACCATGTCAACCAGGAACTTTTTCTCCTCGTCAGCAGTCTGTTCCCACTTTACCAAGCAGCAATTCTGTTACATTCTTGACAGACAGCTGACAACTTTTCCTAGTTTTCACATCTACTTCAGGCTGCCTCCAATTTCCCAGATTTACAAATGCCATTGGCCTGGTGATGATAATATGAATTATTTTGTGACTTTCCTGTAAGCTTTCACTTATTTGTGAATCACTGTTATGCTTCGTTCACCCTTTTCTGTAATGAATTGCTCATGACTACCTGCTAAGTGCTGAATATTGGCGCCTATCTGCTAGATTATCCAATCTCTCAACTGCAAGTAGGAAAAAGAAGATACTGGAAATAGAAGATAGAAGGATCTAGAAAATAAAGATTGCTCTGACTGTAAATGACTAGTAGAGCTAGTTTCTCGTTCATGCATTTGCTGTAAAAGCTGTCAGCGAATGCCAGGTTATTTTAAAGTCTATCTTTAGCCGCTTAACAGTAACAATGTTTTCTTGCTTTAATACCCGGAAAGCAAAACCACAAACTTGGGCCAGGGCTGTATATCAGGGGCGCATCCCTTGCCGCGCACATGCAAGGTCTCAGGGTCAAGCCCCAGCATCATTAAATGGGAGGAAAGAAGGAAGGAAGGAAGGAAGGAAGGAAGGAAGGAAGGAAGGAAGGAAGGAAAGAAGGAAGGAAGGAAGAAAGAAAGAAAGAAAGGAAGGAAGAAAGGAAAAAAGGAAGGAAGCTAATCAAAGCCTGATATATCAGTGCCCTTCTGTGCTTCTTGTATAAAATGAGATGCTAAGTGCCAGCCTCCTGGATCTAGACTTAAGACTAAGTAAATGGAATACAAATGGAGCCATAATGACAGCATTATCATAGAATGCAATAATCCTGTGTCTTATACATATGAAATATAATAAGGCTGTATCAGATATGGTGGGCACCATTCTATCTCATTTCCATACATCAGCCCCTTAATCCTCATGGTATTTGATGAAGTAAGCAGAATTATTCTCAGATGACATTTAGAAGCTTACTATAGCCATTTCCTGTAAGAGGTAAAAAATGTTTTTCTAGAAATTTCAGACATCAGGGGCAGTAATTATAGAGAAAATACCAAAATTATCCTTTCCAGAGCAAAAATCACTTTGTTTGTTCAGGAGCGTAAAAAATGTATCCCACATATTTATGCTCCCCAATTAAATTTCATCAAAATTATGATTTATTCAGACAATAATTACATGAGGAAGCACTGCCTTGGCCTCGGCACAATTTTTAGTTTCACGATGAAGTGAGCTGTGAGCACAGGGACATTTGGGCCTTTCAAGGACCCAGTGTGAGACAGCCTTCACATCTCTCACTCTCAAGTGATCCAGTCAGGCAAAGGCCGAGGCTGTGCGGTTGCCATCTGTCTACACTCCAGTCACATGCAGCTCCAACTTTGCTTTAAGGAGTAGGTGTGGGAGACTCAGGCTAAGTTTCCTTCCTGGAGAGTAGTTCTTAAACCTGCCACAGCCGTCTAGGCACTGAGCTCATTTCTGCCTTCTGGACCACAGAGGAGACTTGGAAATGGGGCCTTATTTTTGATGTTTCTTCATAGCCCAGACCACTTGAGGTAGGCACCTGACTGGTTCTGTCAGCAACAGGTTCTTCTCATAAGGCATCAGTCACCCCAGTCATATGAGATCATCTTTCATGTCTTAGCCCCCACATGATCTGAGCAAATCAGCTGAAATCACCCTCTGACCAAGTACACAGTCCTTGGTTTTTCAGAGCTGGAAGCACCCAGGCCTAAGCCGGTATGTCTGGTAATGCTCCAGATCTTCTCAGAGAGGCCCAGACAGTTTGCTCTGTGGTTGGGGGAGAGGAGCATCCTGGGAATGAGGGGAGGGTATGAGAGCCAGAACTGCTGAGACTGTATTGAATCCATGAGGGGGGCATCTGAGAATGAAGTTAAAGCATAATCATGTTTGAGGCTACACACATTTGTTACTTCCACACCACTGTGATGAAAACAATAGGTAGACATAACTTAAGACAGGAAACACTTGTATCGGCTCATGTTCTGGGGATTTCAGTCCATCCTAGAGAGGAAGGCATGGCATGGCAGCTCTGTCTGTGTGGTGTCAGGAGCATGTGACACCAATGTTCACAGGACAGTGGGTAAGGAAGCAAATAGCAGTCATGGCTGAGGGCTGTGCCATAATGTTCAAAGGACCACCTTGAGAGACTTGTTTCCACCAGCTAGGCCTTGTCTCCCGAGGGTTCCATGGTCCTCAGTGCCACCAGCTGGGAAACAGCACTAAAAACATGAGCCAGTAAAGACTGGAGCTGGGGAGATGGCTCAGTCAGTAGAGTGCCTGTCGAAATCATGGGGCCTCAGGTTAGATCCCAGCACCAGGTCAGATATGGTTATCCTAGTGCTGAAGGAGTGGAGATGGGTAGATCTCTGGAACTTGCTGGCCAGCCAGTCAGGTAAGCTCTAGGTAATGAATCATAGAGGAAAGACATATGACATCAACTTCTGGTCTCACAAGCACATGTACCAGCATGCACTAGTGCAAACACACACACACACACACACACACACACACACACACACACACACACACACCATATCACACACACACACACACACACACAATAAATAAATAAATAAATAAATAAATAAATAAATAAATAAATAAATAAAACGATATTTTAAAAATGAACCTGTGGGGCAACAGGTTCATTACATCATGGGTTCACTTGTCATAAAAAAGTAAGGTGCATATTTTTGTTGTTTCTCAGTGCATATAAAAGTTATGTTTACATTATATTAGTTTGTTAAGTGCACAATACATTTCTATCTACGAAAATATTGTGCATACCTGTTGTGTAGCAATTTTCTCTGCATGGAAACAGTCTATCCTGAAGGGAAGCTCCTTAAGATTCCCAAAGTTCTAAGGAGAGGCTCCTTAATACCCAGGAAGTAAAGAACTCAGGAGTCTCAGGAAGTGCCTGAAACCTGTTTTCACAAAGCTCCTTCCTCTCCAGGTTATATAAGCAGTAAGGACTGCTAGCAAGAGGAGATTCTCTGTCCCCTGGAGCTGCTTGTGAATAATGTGGAAGAGTTCTAGGGTGTTCCAGAAAATTTGTTTAACTATGTAAAGATGTGTCACATTTGTTTAATTATGTAAAGATGTGTCGCATTTGTTTAATTATGTAAAGATGTGTTGCTGTTTTACCTTGCCCGCCTAAGGCACCTGATTGGTCTAATAAAAAGCTGAATGGCCAATAGCAGAATAGCAGGTATAGACAGAACTTCTGGGCAGGGAGAGTAAGCAGGAGGAGAAATTTAGGCTCAGAAAAGAAAAAAGAAAAGGAGCCAGACAGACAGACACATGAGGTAAAACATAGATGACTAGAAATAGGTTAAATTAAGTTAAAAGATTTAGTGGGACAAGCCTAAGCCAAGGCCGAGTATTCATAATTAGTAATACGTCTCCATGTCTTTATTTGGGAGCTGGTTGGTGGCCCAAGAAAATGCCATCTACACTAGGGTCCCAGTCTTTGTAAGACATCACCCATGCTGGGGTGGCTTTTGGTGATGTACTGTCTTGTGAACTGTGCATACTCCTGTAAGTGATCCCAATAAATTGGTTGGTCAAGTTGGACTTTGGTGGTATTGTTACTCTGACCTGTTGTTAGATCTCTAGCTGAGCTGAAGAGACTTTTTTTTTGTTCATGTATCCCCAGGAATACTGTCAATACAACAATACCTTAACTGAGAAAACACACTTTGGATAAAATGCTGGTGAACATATAAACTGTTAGAAAGACATCCTTGGTAGACTTGCTCAGTGCGGGTCTGGGCTGCCACAACCTCTCCATCTGTATGAAGCCTGGACCCAAATCTCTACATAATGAAGCAGCATAAAATAAAGTGTGCTCCATAACCAGGGGCAGAACCAAGATTACTTCAGAATAAAAGTCAAAAATCCCAATCAAGCTTCCCAAAGGTCAGTTTGGCTTTGACCTTTTCATAGACCCAAGCCAGTAACTCTCCACTATTTTTAAAGGTCATTTTGAGGGGCCTGGAGGGGTGTGGCTTGGGGGGGTGTATCATGTGTGATCAGCATGTGCCAGGCTCTGTGTTTGATCCCTAGCTCCAACACAAATTGGATAAAATACGCATTTTGAATCAGGATTCCTATTTGCAACTGCAAGTACCTTTGTTGACACTGATTGCAGAGCCAGGCAGCAGCAGACAGATTATCTGAAACGCAGGAGTGGTTACGCCCCCAGATTGTCAGTCATCATTTGGTTTTTATTAATGTTTGATTAAGAGCTTCCTGGTTTTCTTTATGTCTCCCCCACACAACGCCATCTTGTCCCTTTGATGTGGTCTCTACACCTTTGGGGCCCCTCTTTTTGTTCGTCCTTGGTGATCTGGCTTGATACTTTCTGTAGTTTTTTAGCTTGCCTTTGAGGACTCTGCAGAGCCTTGCCTTGCCAACTTGGCACCCTGCTGCCTGCCCTGCACTTTCCCGCCAGGCTGTCCACCTGCCAGGATGGTCTGTTTAAAGAGCATCCAACTCTGCAGACTTCTATCTTCTCGTCAGATGCTTTTTTTCTTTTCTTTCTTTTCTTCTCCCCTGCCAATGCCTTGCACTTGTTGGAATTTGCTTTCCCAGAACTGATTATTTTTTCCTCATCAGCTTAGCTTCTTCCCTTTTCCTTAGGAAAGAAATGCTATACTTAAAAAAATATTATGACTTTCACAGAAGGTTCAGTTTGCTTAGTTCTTCACTGATTCTACCACTATTAAAAATTGAATTAAAAGGAATCTTGCCTGATGATGCCTTTTGCACCAAGTCATCTGCCTGTGGTGCATGTTAAAATTCATTTCACAGTTTTTGGTTGGCCTGCTTTTCTCTAGCAAAAGTCAAAGTAGCAGGAAACCCATCTCATCACATATGTGTGTTCATGTAATTCTGTGGGGAAGTACATGAAAATGAAGGAAAATGTATTTATATCATTGACTTAAGGACATCATAATAACAAGTGTTAAAAATAAAAAGCGATGTCCCCAAGAACTCACAACAATGTGGCCATCTACACAAGATCTGTATAATGACAGCACCAGTAGACATTCCAATATAGTTGAGGAAGAAATCCATGGGGCCCCACCCCTAGATATAGAGCTACAGGCATTAGTCAATGCTTGTGCAAGGAGGGAAAATCACTTTTCTCCAGAAATGAGACCCCTTATAGATGATCTGGTCTCAAGTGGTCAGCTTTAAACACACACACACACACACACACACACACACACACACACACACACACACGAGAACACACACAAGACTCATACACATACAACACACACGCACATGCACACGCACACATACACACACAAGACTCCATACATATGGATTTTATATATATACATATGTAACAACAATAATTCTAGAAGAAGAGGTCATGAATTCAAGAGGGAGGTATGGAGGACATAGCAGGAATTAGAAGGGTGATGAACGGGTAGAAACGGTGTGTATTTAAAGGGTTAATGACCTAAAAGCCCCAGGTGGGCTAAGAAACTCCATATAGGAAGTTGACTTGACTGATAGCCCCTGTGGGCTGTCAGAACCTAGGTAACTTCTGATAAGCAGACCCACATGCCAACCTCCATTGGTATTTACCACTTTGAGACTGCAGATGGAGTCTTCTATCCCCAAAGTTCTCTTTTCTCTCCTATAAAACTCCAAGCCTCCTGAGCCAGGTGCACACAGTCTCTACCTTCTCAGCAAGACTAGTATCCTTCAGTTGTTCTGATTAAAGGAACAATTCTGCTTCTGGAGAGGCTGGTCTCTTTCTTTTATTTCCACATTGCCTCCATCAATCCCAATCAGACAGTACTCATACATGAATTAAAAACATTTTAAATTAAAATAAAACTAAAAGATAAAGAGTGAAACTATGATCATAATCCCAGGAGCCAAAGTGGTTTTATGTTTTATCACACACACACACACACACACACACACACACACACACACACACACGTAAAAGTGACTTTTCCCAGTCAAGAAGGTCTTGGGATTTGTTTTGGCTGACCTAATGCAGCAGAAGAAAGTGTGTGTGTGTGGCATCCTTTAAGAACTGGTGCATGCTGCTGCTTGATCCATGGGAACCTAGCTCAAACTCCGCATGCCCAGGCTGGCCGACTAGAGGATGAGAGACTGGGTGGATCAGGTGCAGGTTGGCACAGACAGCCTTGTTGAGACAACATGAAAGCCTAGCAAAAAAAGGGGGGCAGGGAGCCAGTCTACAGATGACAGCAGATTCAAGCAGGTGGAATCCAGTCCCGGTTGCTGGTCAGCAGGATCACAAATTAAGGGGATGGCTGTTAGTGATGGGTTAAACAGCAAGAGCTAACTGATACGGAAACATTTTAATCTAGCGGGATAGCACTATGATGGTTTGAGTGCAAAATGCTCCCCACGTGCACATAAGTTGAACACTTGGTCTCTGCTGGCAGCTGTGCTTTAGAACCATTAGGAAATGTGAGCTAACTGGCAGAAATGGGCCACTGAGTGGGGCTTTAAAAGTTTTATTCACCTCTGGTTCAAGTCCAGGCTCTTTGCTTCCTGTCTGCTGCTGTGATCTGACCAGCTGCCTCAAGCTCCCACCAACACCAGCTAAGCTGATCTTGCTGCCAAGCTTTCCTTGGCACAGTGGACTGCAATCCCCTGAAACTGTGAACCAAGACCAAGCCCCTCCCTTAAGTTGTTTCTGCTGGATATTTTGTCAGAGCAAGTAAAGGAACTAAAGCAATGAGGATAGAGTGCGCTGGGAATGAGGAAAAGCTTGGATAGGAAGATGGACGATAAGATAGAGTCCAACATGGCAGGTGGGCCAGTGCAGGTTCTCAGTTGGGAGAATGGTCAGAACCAAGGGGGAAGGTCGCAGAGTAAGGCTTTCTTTGGTTCTGCTCACATACCATGAGGTTGTTAGTAAGTGTTTCCTATTCATGTTTGCCTTTGGCAAGTGTTATTTTGGGGAAATCAAGGAGAAAGGAGCCGTGTTATATATTCAAGATCACATGAGCAATGAAGGGAAGGATAATGTCTTCCCACTTGCAAGATGTGAGGCCGAGGAGAGCTGAGAATGTAGCTGATTGAGATAGTGAAGTCTTATGGGAGTTTAGGATTCCCGGAAGCCACTGAAACCACTCTTTGTGGTTTAAGTCAATTTTATAAAAGTTCTTCTGGAGAAAGTCACCAGAACACTACAACACCTCCTCTGTGCCCCCAGCAATCAGAGCACATCCCTTTAGCAGGAGCTGACCTCAGCTGGCACAGTTTGTAGCTTCTGCGTGCAATGGTTTGTATTTTAGTTGGGTCTCATTGGAGCAAGAATGCTGAGGAAGGACTAGTGCTGAGTTCAGTCTCAGGGTTAGAAAAAAAGTTAGTTTCCCCTTCACCAAACCTCAAAAGGAGAAACCATTTACACCAGCTAATCTGCAGAGTCAGACAGCAGCAAAGCAGGCATGAGGTAGAAGACAAATACTTGGATCCCTTGGAGGGAAAAGGAGCAAGCAACAGAGATGTGGAAGTAGGAAAGCAAGGCTCACACCTGAGTGGGAAATCCTTCAGCTCGGCTGATGGCAGGAGATGATATTTTGAAATGCCATATGATGTATTTTCACTCCTCAGTAATTCCAGACCCCATTCTTGCTGTTGGTTGGTTGGTTGGTTGGTTGGTTGGTTGGTTGGTTGGTTGATTGGTTAGTTGGTTGGTTGGTTGGTTGGTTGATTAGTTGGTTAGCTGATTGTTTTTCAGTCACTGGGGCCTTTCCTCTATTTAAGCCGGGAGGCTGAAGTGAAGATAATGCCTTGCCAGAAACAGGAAAGAGAATGCCACCCAGAACAAAGAGCTCTGCTCAGCTTGGAGTTTTGAACTATGTTTTCAAAATCATGCCTGCACATAAATAATAATCCACCAGACTGGACTCTCAGGATATAGTAGGTTTCTTCTGACTTCTTAGTTGCAACATTAGGAACCAAGTTTTGTAGGATCTGCCTACACAGAATGCTGCTGGAAAGAGTTTCTGGCACACAGAAGAGGGTTAAATCTCTCTGTTCGGGAAGGAAATGCCCGAGAGTGCAGGTAGAGAAAGAAGCAAGGCTGCTCCTGAGAGTTTGGCCCACTTTGAAGCTGGAAGAAATGAGAAGTGGGTGAGGGTAGCTGCTCAGAGAAAGCCCGATTCAGGGCAGCATCAAAGCCTACAGGGCTGAGGAAGACTGCTGACCAGTGAGCTCAGGGCAGTCATCTAAGTCCTTATGCATGGTTTCTGTGTGTCAGGGAGCATTTCTTGGACGCTAAGGAGGAGCGTTCTCCTCCAGCACTGAGAAGACCCAGACCCAAGAGGAGCTTGGAGTCCTAGGGGCACATAGTTGTGAGGAGAGACACTTTTGTGGTGCTGGGGGTAGGGCCCAGGGACTGTGTATACAATACCCCAAGACTTCCTTTGTTTTCTTATTTTTAAATTTTATTTATGTGTATGGGTGTTTGGGCTGCATGTCTGTGTACCACATGCACACCTGGTTTTTCAGAGGATGATAGAACAGGTGTCAGATCTCCTGGAACTGGAGTTGGAGTTACAGACAGGTTGTGAACTGCCATGTGAGTGAAGGGAATTGAACCTGGGTTGTCTGGAAGAGCAGCAGCCAGTATTCTCAACCCCTGAGCCATCTTTCCAGCCCATTTTCCTTGTGCATTTTTGTGTTTGTTTTGTGCGTGTGTTTTGATTTTGTTTATTTTTTTTTAAGATAGCGTCTCACTATCTATCCCAAGTTGTCCTTGAAGTCTCAGTTCTCTTGCCTCAGCCTCCTGAGTGATGGAATTGCAAGTGTATACTGCCACCATTCCTAATTTGAGAGGAGCCTCTTGACTAGGATCCATGAGAGAGATTCCAGACATCACCACAGTACCAGTCATGGACTCCAGATACCAGCAATGGGGCAGCAGCCGGCACTGCAGAATGCCTGTGAGCAAGAGAGTTATCGTGCTTCGAAAAGGAGCATGGGGTGACTTCTAAGCTGGGAAGCATGGCCTGTCTGGCCCTTCCCACAGTTATCCCTAATCCTCCCTTCCTCACAGAGGAGAGGGGGAAGGAAGGACAGAACTGCAGAGAAGGTAGGGATGCTGAAAGTGCAGCTGTTGTCTTAAATGAGTTAGTTTAAGTGCAAAGAGGGTCTACATACCTTTATAAATCTTAAAGGAAGTTACATAATCTTTTCACTTTAGGTAAACATATGTGAATATATACATATAAACCGAATATATATACATATTCTTTGATATGTGTGCATATGTATATGGACATCTGATGTGTATATATATATATATATATATCGGAGCATTTGTAGAATACATCTAAAAGAGAGTAGTGGAGGGTAAAACTGGGCAGTGGGTGGAAACGAGAGTGGATAGAGAGGAGAGAAATCCTGGGCGTGTCGGTTCTGTTATCGGAGGCCGGGACTGTGTGTGTGTGTGTGATAAATGGGGAAGGAAAGGAGGGCTTTTCCGGTACATCTGAGGAAATCTTTCCTACCTTCTCTGAAACATAGTCCTCTGCTGAAAGGGCAAAAGTAAGAGTCCTCCCCCGTTCAGGAACGTGTGAACATTATCAAAAAGGGAAAACGTTGGCCACAGCTCAGGAAAGCCGGTTTGGCTGACAGGCCCTCTGAGCAGGGGCTATGTCAGACCTCTGAGGAGACAGACCATGAGTCTTGGCTTACCACAGCTGTCTCCAACATCTGTCCCACACATTCACAACACATAAGCGGAGACGAAAACACTTCCCTTTCCCTTACACCTTCCAGTTTGTTGTTTTAGTTCATAATTAGTTGGGTTTAAGGAACAGCCCAAACAAACTGAGCTCACAGATTAAAAAGCACTTGCTTGTCTTCTGTTTTACATCAGCATCAGCAGCTGCTGCTGGCTTCAAACAGGACAGAGTAATTGCTGTGATCCCTTAATGTTTTACCCCTTGCAACTGAAGATTAGGAAGAACTGTCAAAACTCGGGAAAAACAAAAACATACAACAGCCCCCCTTCCCCAGCACGGTATTTACTTAGAAGCAAAGCTGGGGTCTGACTGTGACACCATCTGTGCCTGGCGTTCAGGCGGGGGTTGGTTTGGCTGGGACACGTTTCTCTGCAAATGGAAAGGTATGATGTGGGAAGGAAGGCTGTAAAAGTATACAGCAGCCTGTGCAAATGGGGCGTCCTCATCTACACCCGCCCGCCTGTCGGTTTACATTACATCATGGTACAAACTGAACAAACGCCGACGTTCACCTCACACCAAAGAAATATTACTCTGTGATCCAGCACAGGCCTTGCAGAGGCCCTTGGCTTCTGGATTCTTTTTCCTCTTGGAAAGCACCAGTTTGTACACAAAAGGTGCAGAAACCTTGCTCTTATCCTTTGGGACCATCTAAGTGTCACACAATGGAACTCCTGAGAGTTCCAGTGATGTTTTTACGGCATCTTGGTTAATTGGTGAGTTGGTTGTGAGACTCTGCTGTCATTCCCAAATCAAGACTATACCTTCTTAAATGCCTGCTTTGCACTCTCAGGGCATCTGGGAAATGGGCTCACTCAAAATGAAGATATGCTGACTGGACTCCAGTTGCTTAAGGGAGCGTCTGCTAAAGCCGTTACAAGAAAAGCCTTAGGCTGCACAATTTGTGAACAACAGGCACTTACTGCTCACAGTTCTAAAAGCTGGGTGGTCTGCTAGTGAAGCCTTAGCAGATTTGGTGTCTGGTGAGGGTTCCTTGCCAATGCGTAGTGCCTTCCGTGTGTTCTCCTACACAGAAGGGCAGAGGGACTAGCAGGCTCCCCAGGGCCTCTTTTACAAGGGTATCGACCTTAACCACCCTCCCAAGGCCCAACCTCTTAAGTCCATTCTCTTGGGAGTTTGGATTCAGCATGTGAGTTTTGGAAGGACATACTCAGACCATAGCAAGTGGGTTCTTGTCAAATGAGTCAGCAAGGGTGAAACCCTTGGCATGCCTAGCAGGGAGCCCCCCATAGATGTTGTGTGTGGGGTTATCTCAATTTTACTGACCCTGCTGGTATGAACACCTGAAAGCATCTTTTTTTTTTTTACTGTAGATTTGAATAGCTCATTTTTAAAAATATTGTTCCTGACACAGGCAAGTACAGAGATAGCTTAGTAACCTGAGATTCCATTTGACCTAGGGTACAGCCCCCACACTTACTAACAATATACTTAGTGACCTGACATCTTTACCTGCATCAAGCTGCCTGTACACCCTACTCTTAGCTCTCCCCTTAGAAGCCCATTCTTAACTCCCCTTTTCTGGTCAAGAACATCCCAGAACATATCCAGGAATTAAGGGTGACAAAATGACACAGCATGAGCCAGTTGCGGCTGCATGGCAGTAAGGCAAACTACCCTTTGAGTAAACTTTCAGAGAAAAATCCCTTTTTGCCCCATTTACCATCCTATGCCTATGTGTGATTGGATGTACATATGATTAAAATCAGATGCATCATGGAAGAGGATATGCACAGTAAAGAAAGGCTCATGCAATCCAAGTCTGCCAATCAAAAGAGACTCACCCATACATGCCTGTTAACAACCAACTTCTGCTCTTGGACCTCATAAGGAGGCTCTTGCAGTGCATCTGATTTGTACTATCACTTTTCTTCTGGATAAGTTCCTTGTGCTTTGCAATCTGTGCACATCATTTCTTTGAAAAAGGCATTAAGAACCTGGAAACGCTTGGCCCAGACAGCGATCCACTAGCAACATACCCAATCTGCAATTGAAATTCTGTTATCTAACCAAAAGACTCCAAAGCTGGATCCCGAATAGACAATTGTGTACTTATGTACAGCCATCCACAATAGCCAAATGCTGGCAACAGCCAGTGGGTTCATCAATAGAGAAGTAAACAAAATGTGTTTTTATGTACACAATGGGATATTACTCAGCTTTGTATTGGAAGGAAATTTGGACACATGCTACAATATGGGGGAATCTGGAATCCATTGTGCCAAATGAAATAAGCCAGACATAACAGGACAAATACT
Organism: Peromyscus melanophrys; assembly: GCA_902168415.1. Lineage (NCBI taxonomy): Eukaryota > Metazoa > Chordata > Mammalia > Rodentia > Cricetidae > Peromyscus > Peromyscus melanophrys. The sequence continues at coordinate 22,291 of CABHPR010153353.1, forward strand.
ATGCATTCTACTTTCTAGGGGCACTGGGAACTGGCAAGCCAATAATCTGATACATTTTGTATTGGAATGTGAATTTCTCTTGAATAACAGTAACAGCAGTCTGGCAGGGAGCATCTATTTATTTGTCTTCTCCAGTCTCCAAAACCTCTACATCTTTATTCTCCCAGACACGGAGGATGAAAGCCATTTGACATTATAGCAGTGGTATTAAAAGAAACAAACCCACCTTCTTACCTCCTTACTCTCATTTGGATTGCTTGCCTGGTCTGGTCCTGGCAGATGCTGAGGCTCGTAATTGCTAACATATCTTATCTCCTGGCCTCAGCCAGTCTTTCTCCTAGAGTGATTAAGAGTTGCTTTTCAGCATTGGTTCTCTTCCACACATGCACAAACACACACCTATCTAGTAATGGTTACGGATAAGACGTTAGAATCTTTATGTCCTCATGATCCATCCTAATACACTAAAAGTCTGTCTCTTAGCAGCTGACAGGTTAAGGTGGCATGCAGTGGAGAGAGACACGCTCGTGTTTGTCCTGACAGATTCACTAAAGAACGTGCTGGTTTTATTTGGAACTTTGAACATAGTGGATCGGGAGCACAAGAAGTCCATCTAGTTCATGATTTCCAGTCAGGTGTGGTGATTACACACCAGAAACACTGAAATACCAATTTTACGTCCCTCACTTATACAAAGAAAAGCATAAAAAATACTTTTTAGCTGGAGAATGCAGTAACCTCTTGTCAGAGAAACTGGGAATGGAAATGAGATGCAGAGATTAGAGTGGAGAAAACAAATATTGGAATGAGATGGAATTAAGCACTCTGAGCATAAACAAACAGTACAAAGCAAAAACCCACCATACCTTAAAGAAATATAGAAGTCTGTGGGCTTATACCATATATACTTTATAGCTGGTATATTCTGGTTGATAACATACATCAATAGAATATTGAAAGAGGCCATTGTAATATCATTCATCTTGGATATCTACAGAACAGTAAACAAAATCTGTCAAACTCTTTCTGTAATGCTTAAAACAGTGTTTATGAAGTGATCTATCAATGATCCTTCCCATTCTTTCACTTATTACATTCTTCTGTGATATTAAAATGGAGAGTCCAGGGCTGGATACATAGCTGGGTTGGCAGAATGCTTACTTGGTGTCCACAAAAGCCTGGGTTCAACTCCCAGCATCTCACACTCTGGGTGTGGTTGCATGCTTGTAATCTCAGCACTAGGAAAATGGAGGAGGGAGGCTTAGAGGGTCAAGATCACTCTCAGCTATATAGTGAGAATTTGAGGTAGCCTGGGATACAAGAGAGAGACAGAGAGAGAATGAATGAATGGATGGATGAATGGAATCCACATGCTTAACTGATAAAAACAAACCAATGGCAGAGTCTACAGGTGGCCACTTTGAGATGTCTTAGTTGTGCTATGCAAGTTTTAATCGTGATTTAAAGCTCTTTCAAATGAGTATTTTGTAGATCACTCCAGTGAATGGCTCCATACCCAGAGGAATATGATCAGCACAAATTGGACTTGATGGGTCATAGACTAAAATAAGAGAGCATGAAGTGGAGGGTGGATCTGGGAAATGTTAAGGGGAGGGGATGGGGTGAAAAATATATGAAATTCTCAAAGAATTAATAAAAATATTTTTTGTTTCTTTTTGAGACAGTTTCTCTGTGTAGCTTTGAAGCCTGTCCTGGGACTCTGTAGACCAGGCTGGCCTCGAACTCACAGAGATCCGCCTGCCTCTGCCTGGGATTAAAGTGCTGGGATTAAAGGTGTGTGCACCACTACCACCTGGCCATAAAAATATTTTTAAAAGCTAAGCAAAACATGATTAGTGAAAAACACACACGCACACACAGAGTTCTTTTATTTATTTATGGGATTTTTTTTGAGAATTTCACACATGGTAAAGTTACTATTTTCAACATCCCAATTCTTTTTACAGGCAATTAGCGGCCTCTGAGAGAGGGAGTCAGTCTTCTCCCAGAGTAGGTTATCAGTCCCTAAACACAAGTACATATGAGCAGCACTAGATGGACTCAGGAGGTTGTGTATGTGTGTGTGTGTGTATATATATTTATATATATATATAATACATATAACATACTACATAGTATTAATATAATGTGTGTAATATTTATAATTAGACATTATACAGTTAAAGAAGAGGTCATTGATTTGAGAGGGAATGGGGAGGGCACCAGAGGAGTTGGAGAGAGTAAGAGTAAGAGTAGAAAGGTTGTAAATACATCACGTACACATATACTCATGCAAAATTCTAAAGAAGAACCCCAGAAAAAATCAGTTCTTTTATGCATATACCGTATATTTCATTTGTAAACTCAGGATATCTCCTTTGAAGTTAGTGTTCAGTGACTGGAGGAATGGCGCAGCCATTAAGAGTGCTTGCTACTCTTAGAGGATTCCAGTTCAGTTTTCAGCATTCACAAAGGCCTGCTACAACCATCTTTAGCTGCAGTTGTAAGGGAGCTAACACCCTCTTTGAGCCTCCTCAGGTACCCACATGCATATGGCACACACACACACACACACAAAATAAATAAATAAAAATATGTCTTAAAAATAAGGTTAGTGTTCAGAAACAGGAATCATGATCTACTGTGCATGTTTCTAAATAATATTAACTGGGAGTTTCTGTATTTTTACAAAGTGAAAGTTATATATTGCAGCATAGACTAAAATGTACAGATGAGCAAAATAGGAAACAAATCAGTTCTGTCCACCATGTAGGATGCTCACTGGTTTATAATTTGCCATATAAATTTCAAGGTCTTTTTTCTTTGTGACTAAATAGATACATTTATATATATAAAATTTTGTTATCTGGCAGTTTTGTATCTGTATGTAAATCTCCCTCCCTAGCCCAGTAAGCCCTCCGTCATTTCTAAAATCTTGTCAAAATAAAACCTCTTTATTCATTGTGTGTGACTGGGGGGGGGGGGGGAATGAGGAGATTTAGACCACAGTGAGTATGTAAGGTCTGAGGACAACTTGTGGGAGTCAGTTCTCTTCTTCCACCATGTGGGTCCCTGGTATTAAACTTGGGTCATCAGGCTTGGCAGCAAGCACCTTTACCCACCGAGCCATATCTCTGGCTCATGACTTAAAACAAAAGAAAACAACTTCACACTATATATACTGCTTCAGATCCTGCTTTGAAATTTAACAATATATTTTGAAAAACTTCCTATGGGATTATTATTTGAAGACATGCTTTCAGTGTGTGGTTGAACTGTAAAAGAAGGAACCAGAGTTTCCTTGGCATTTCTGGTATTGTAAACCTAGCTAGTTAGGGCCCATTGATTTAGGCCTGTAAGAAGGTAGAACATCATGATGGGGCCACGGGGCAGAGCAAAGCACACAATATTATAAAGTCTTGGCATGTCTTGCAAAATTACTCCTGCGGAATGGGGGTTCTCATTCTGATAGGCTCTCCCACGAAGACAAAGGAATCTATTTCACCAGTCCTCCTGCATGCTAATCAAGTGCAGCCCAACCTAATACTGGGTTACACTGGCTCAGCAGGGAAAGGTGCATGCTGCCTGGCCTGATGACTGAAGGTCAATCCCCAGGACCCACAGGATACAGGGAGAGCTGACTCCGCAGTTGTCTCTGACCTCCATATCTCCACCATGGCACATATCCCCACCACGGAATACACCAGCAATGTGATAGTTTAAGTACCTAACACTGTGCCCGAATATAATAGCACCATACAGTAGAACCCAAACCAATTCACTTTCTAGTTTATTCTCATTTACGGGGAGAGTTCCATTTTTACACTTCAGTACACTTGGACTGTTAGTCTGGGAACATTTGTTGAATCTGAAGTAAATTTCCTTAATATTTTCATTGAATTGCAGTAATGAGCATAGGTTACTCCAATCCCAAGTCTTCACGGAATGAAATTAGAGTAAACAATTTAAACCATTTGGACTGGGAAATTTTATCTTGACCTAATATATTAAGTAAAGGAAAAAGAAAGGACCTACTTGCTCCTCTCAACAACTAAGACCCTTCTTAAGTGGGAATACATTTTCCATGTATTTTGAAATCAAAATCTCTCAGTTCTGTGTGAATGCTTTAGAGATGCATCAGTAACACCACGTCTATGAGGAAGTAGAACTCAGGATGCCACGCCCTGAAAGAACTGTCAATTCATTTTTAGAACTCAGAAAATGTTAAAAAAGAAACAAGTTATTTTTAGCGCAAGTCATCCCGATAGCAGTAAATTATGACAAGGAAAAAGGTGGAAGATCATGGCTAGGGTTTCCCAAAGGAAATCCAATTAAAATTCCTTCCACCTTAAACCCCTTCCAAACCGAAGGAGCCAGAGGGCATATTGTGTTCTCTGTACGTCCAGTTAAAATAAAGCCTAAGAAAGAAACTCGTCACCCAAAACATAAAGAACTAAAGCCTTCACTAGCACAAAATAAATATCACAAAAACCCTCACAAAGAAGGGGAAAAAAAAAAACCAACCTGTAAGTATTCTCACAGCGTATACTAGCTGACCAGGGGATTGGCCGATCAGCTTCACCCACATCTTCTGAAAGCTAAGGGTGTTTTGCAGTCTTTGATGTTTTTCCAGTGAGACCAGCATTTTCTATAACACCGTTTCACAAAATAAGCCCAACACTGGCCTTTGAGATCAACATCTTATTCTATAAGGCACTGCATTGCTGGTGATGTGAACGGAAGCCTTTCCTTAGAGAATACATAAGACAATCTTCACACTGCTTTTGTCCATTTCTAAGTGCGTGGTTTCTTTTAAATGATTCTGTTGCTTTTGCTTTGTGCATTTGTTAATCATAAAACCAAACGCTATGAGCGTCATAAAACGCAATCGACCCGTCAGTAGTCACACGTTCCCCTCCCTTCGTCGTTGTTTTTCATCTCGCTTCCCTTCAATTCCTGGGCCCGGTGACACAAGAATATTTTAAGACCTGAAGCTGATGGTGAGCTTTTGAGGTCACTCTAGTAACAATCGAATGATCATTCATTTCCTGTAGCTATCACAGCCCACTGCCTCGAGGTGGTTTTTTGTTTTGTTTTGTTTTTTAATGCTGTCAAACAACGGCGTGGGGACCGTTAGAAATCTCTAGTGCTGGAAGACAGGCACCCTTTACTCTTTAAAGTTAATCCTTAGAATCAACACTGCTTCCTTCCTAGAATTATCCCCATTTATATTCCCCTTCAAAAAGCTGCAAAGAAAATGGGTGTTTTATGAAACCTTAAAATTCTCAGAAGCACTTACCTTTTTACTGGAGCCTCTGTTATTGATCTCATATTCATCTTGTGCAGGCTTTTTTCATTTTGTACAAATTATTTACATTGAATTCAATTAAGTTTATGGTTTTCTCCAAAGGATGACATATACAGTACCTAATATTTTTTCAATAAAACGGCCTTGCCTGCTCGCTAAAGCATTCTCTGAGGGAGATCTTTGGAGCATACAACGCTGTTTTTCTGGCGAGTGTTGGATGGTTGGGACAGTTAGTTCCCAAACATTTCAGCACATAGAGGTTACATATGTGATCTTTAAAAGTGGGTCCTAACGTTTCTTAACCTGATAAAATGCGACTAATCCTGTGTAGCCACTTTTTAAAAAGTACTTCATGTGCTGGAAGTAAGTTCAGAATTTCAGAGTAATTTTATGTGAAATAATATTATCCTTACATCAGCATAAATTAATTTCAATAAAAGTGTTGGTGACTGGCTGCGAGGGAAGTGAAACATATCGTTGTTTACACTCGGTCCGTCCCAAAGTGAAAGGACTCCTTGTCCTTGCGATTTGCAGGCCGCGGTGTGGTGACAGTTGCGCATTATTGTCGCGGGTGTTTGACGGTATGGGAGAAGTTTTGGGTGACCTCAGAATGCTCTTGCTCAGAGCAGCTGCTTATTAACGCTGACTTCTATTTAATAACCATTTGTGAAATCAGCACGTCTCCTCAGAACTCTCCTGTGGCTTGCAAGCGATCAAGCAGACTGAGCCGTAAGCACAGGACAGCCAGATCGGTTTAACAGAAAAGGGGTTCTCAAGACATTCACGGGTGCATCTGGAACTTGCACACCAGGAACGCTATATTCTTTATTAAAATCACTGCAGATGCAGAAGTGTAGTTGAACTATGTATATAATGCATACATATACCTTCCAATTCTTGGAAAATTATCACAAATTTATTGGTTGTACATTTCATTACATATTTACTTTTCATTAAATAGAATAAAAAGATTCTTGCAGTTTTCAAGTTAAAGTATGTCTTAATCTGTGTGGTTTTTTTGTTTAGACTGTTTGAAGGACTGGTTGATAAATGCTTCTCGACTCTGGTTTCCTGGCAGAGGGAATGGTATGTCCTTTGTCAGAGCATTTGGTAGCTTGTGTACATTCACGTTTCAAGTGTATCTCGCCTTTTCTGTAGCGAGAGCCAACCTGCGGATGTTAGATATACAGCCGGCAGCAGCTTCCTGGAGATCCTGGTCTGGGGACCCAACCATATCCAGTAGAAGCTGTCACACACCAGAGTGGGAGGAGAGGAAAGAATAACACCATTAATCCAAAGATACAAAGCTAGGCTATAGAAAGAATTTAAAACAGCATATACTTGAAAACAAGCAACAAGGGGGGCTGGGGAGACAGCTCTGTGAGTAACAATGCTTACTGTGTAACCATGAGGACCCAGATTTGGATCCAAAGCACCCATGTAAAAGCTAGGCATGGCCTCATGGGCCTGTAAACCCCGGCAGTGGACAGCAGAGATAGGCGGGAGCTTGCAAGTCAAGTAGCATCATTGAAATGCTGAGTGTCAGGTTCAGTGGGAGACCCTGTTTCAAGGGAATAGGCTGGAAGTGATGAAAGAGGACACCAGACACACTCCTCTGCCCTCTGCAGTCACACACAGAGACATGCACACTCACCCCACCCACACATGTGCACACTCATCCATACATACACAAAAGCAACACATGTGTGGGAAACCCCATTCAGGTGAATGCAGGGGCTTACACAAGGGAGGAATTCCTCACACTCTTACCATTTCATTGTGATAGGTCTCCTTCTGGAGTCTCTCAGAAAAACCACAGCATATTGGCCCATTCTCTTATACTTAATATCCCCGAGTTTAGGGTTTGGTCCACCTATGAGAGTGATGTCCTAATCCCACCAGTCCCTTAATAGGCTGTCCCCCAATGCCAAGGAGTTTGTGCACTCTGACCCCAGCTGGATTTCCAACCATTCATCTTTCCCTTGCTCTGTCGTAGACAGCAAGGTCCCATTCCCCACTTGCTTAACTGATGCCACTTCTCTACTTAAAATGCTCTCTCACCTCCTTCTATGACTTTATAACTTTTATTCACTTTTATAGAAGTTTATTCACTTACGTATCCAAACAACTATCCCACAAAGCCACAACTGATTTTCATCAAGCAAAGAGCCATTTCTCCCACTTGGGGCTATGGCAGTTGATTCAAATGTCTACAACACTTAGGCTCTTACCCTTTAAATAGGGATTGGGTCCTTGTTTTCTGTCTGTTGATTGTAAGCACATAAGGACATTTATGATGCCAACATAGTGTGTATTAGAGATCAGATGCCAAGTAAATGCCAAATAAATGAACTAGAGCTTCTTAAATGTAGCAAATATGACTCAGTAAGGTATTTCAGAAGTTAATTGGATTCTAGATTTTCTATGTGGAAGTACTGAAATACAAATGCAGATGACGCCAGGAAATGAAGAAGACTCTATCAGCAAAGACCTCAGAAAGAGAGGCATTGTGAGACAGGGTACCTACACCACCCTTATGGGTTTGAATAGCATTTCTGCAAAAGAAATTATTTAATCATTCTAATTAGGGGAGTGGCATGGCCATGTATGTATTTTAGAAAGTTTACTTTTACGGCATTGATCAGGATACTACGGACTACAGGAGAAGAGGCTGGAGGGCCTGCCTTACTTCAGAGCAGACAAGGAGCACAAAAGGGTGAGAGCAACAGAGGGAACTAATTTAATGGCTGTTTAGAGAAGAAATATATACAGTAACATGGTGCAGGAAATACTGGTGCCCAAAAAGAAAATAAAAATGATGATCTCACATCATCCACAAACACCAACCCAGGAGGATTTATGTCTTAAGTGAGACATAATATGTAAAAGTGAGACATTTATATGTAAAACATTTACAAATTGTAGATGAGGACATCTTGATCAGACTGGGGGACTGAAGGGCATTTGGCTTCTCTGTTTCTTGACCTTCACATTGCTTCAGCCCTCCACCTCTAGGGTCACATCCTAGTCCTCATTTTTCAACACTCACAACTATCTGCTCCAAACTCCCTGGCTGCCACATCCTCCATTATGACATGGCCTTTCCATAGCTGTTGTTTTCAACATGACTACTGGCCCATGAGTCTTAAAAAGTTTTCTTCAATAATCCTTGCTCTTGGCTTAGTCTCCGTGGTCGATCTCTGCAGTCATCCTTTTACTAGCTTCTTAAACCTCCTTACATGACATCCACTCACGAAAGCCACAGTGGTGCACAAAGCCAACTCTGACTCCTGAGTGATCAGTGGTACCCAAGCCTGGCAGGAGGTAGTGTATAAACAACGAGGCAAATAAATCTCCTGCAAATCCAACCATGGTGGGATTCTCCCGCTGTCTAGCAAGCTAAACATCTCTTTTTCTCTACTCGGGTCCCTTTCTCGTGCTTCTCAGAGTCCATTTCGTACCTTCATTCTTCAATCTCCTATGCTACCTTGCAGCTACAGTCTCAACATATAAGCTAGATGAGCTCTGACACTCTGCAGAAGCCACTACATAGAACAGCTCTTAAAACCACAGCCCTAGGAGTGCCTTATCACAGCTCTGTCTCCTTCACGCCAGTCATGGCACAGTTCTCGCCCATTTTCCATGGCCTTCGTTACGTCTAGATTCCTTGTCCTTCTCTTTAGGATGTTTTGCTTCCAGATGCTCCGTGTCTGTAAACCTTTTCTTCCTAATGGTTCTTTCCATCTTCATTTAAACATGCATTTTCTGGGCCTACGATGTGACTCAGAGGATTATGGCATTTACCACCAAGCCTGATGATCTGAGTGTGATCCCCAGGACCCAGAAAGGGAAGGAGGGAGGGAGAAGGAATGAAGGAAAGGAGGAAGGAAAGAAGGAGGGAGGGAGGAAGTAAAAGAGGGAGGAGGGAGGGAGGGAGAAGGAAGGAAGGAAAGGAAGAAAGAGGCTTTCATTTGTTTCTTAGTTACCTGGCTTCTTCTCAGACTGTACTTCCAGTCAGGACAGGACCACCAGGTACCCTAAAGATAACACATTTGCCCAGTACACCCAGTACCCAGCCCAGAGCTAGAGTTCTGTAAACGGTATTCATTTGGTGATTCTTTCACCAGTTTCCAGGTCTGCTTGATTTGCTGGAGGCTAGCCCTGGTAGATTAGGGAGGAAGGAGAAAGAAGGAATTTGGGCTGTGAGGTTATTCTGGCCCTTGTCAGCACTTGCTCCAGGACCTGCCATTGAATTCGTTGACCCAGGCTTCTCTGGGCATCTGCTGTTGCTTCCTTGCCAAGCTCCCTTGGAAAGGAAATCCTTGATCTGAAGCCTGTCAGAATCAAACGCACATTTAGCTTCTCCTCCCTCAGTCCACGTTGTTGTCTGTGGTCCCCCTTCAGGCTCTCCAAGAATCAGCTGTGTTTATTTCCAAAAACCCTGGACACCAGTTACACAATTCCACACTGAAGAAACCAATGAACTGTGAGTGAGGGTAACCAGCAGAGTGCTGGCCCCTTTAAAAGTCATCCAGGTAAAGGTTTGGAAGGTGAGATCTGCCCATTCACAACTTTATGTTAGATGTCTCATCCAGGCTGGTACCCTTCGCAGGACACTGAGTGAATTCTCCTTGTACCTAACAATGCACCAGGATGACTGCTTCTCTTCAGGGAGTTCAGTTTGCTTAAGTTCTTACATCAAACATGCTGCTTAGCTCTATATCCAGGTAGAGTGTGTACTGATATTTTTGCTAAAAGCTGGCCAATAGAGCTCCATAAGCTACTGTTTTAAGAGTCTAACCCAGGCTGGGATAGCTTGATCAGTAAAGTACTTGCTTTGCATAAGGATCTGAGCACAGTCACCTGAACCTGGGTCTTTTGTTTGTTTATGTTTTGTGTTTTGAAGAGTTGGACATGTAATCTCCGCACTGGGGAGGTAGGGATGGGTGGATCCCTGGGGCTCAGGGGCCAGTCAGCCTGGCTTACTCTCACTTGGCAAGTTCCAGCCCAGTGAGAGGCTCTGTCTCAAAAACGATGCGGACAGTGCCTAATGAACAACACCTGCTGTTGTCCTCTGCCTTCCAAACACACACCTACACACACACACACACACACACACACACACACACACACACACACACACACAAGTGTATACATTCTTAAAAAACAGAGATAACAAGAGGAAAAACACGGTGTGTCTGGTGGGTGGGCTGTGAGTCGTTTCCTTAAATTTACCGTGCATGTCTCTCTGGCACCAGATCTGCAAGTGACCTAATGTTTGCATAACATGAACGGTTTTATTAGTTACCAAGTTGCTATGTACCACGCACTGTGATTTCACCAATGAAAGTAGCCTGCACTGTCCATTTTACTTAGCTAGGAACATTCTCAAACAAGAGTATAGAGTAGCAAGTTCTGAATTTTCTGTGCACTAAGGGTCCGAACAACCTGATATTTGAGAGAGTGACACATCCTAACCCCTAGGCCACCTGGGAGCACCCCAATTGATGTCTGAGAGGTCCTGGCAGGACCCCTTTGGTTCAGCTGTACAGTCTGAGTCCACTGTTTTCCTATAACCTAATTGTACTTGACTGTCAGTGTTGAGTCTTGCTGTGTGAGACACACTGGCTGTGCCCAGACTGGTTTACAGACTGAGCAAGGACCTGTTCCTACCCCAAGCCACCATCTGCACAATGTAGACCATGGACATGTCTTGGTTTGGAATCAGTCTCGGGAATATGTTTTCATTTTTCTAAGAGCTTCACAAACAAACTCATTTGGAGGAATGCTTTAAAACCAGGATAAATATCCACAAGCCAGCCACTCTGCCCCAAATCCTGGATTGGGTGAGCCAGCCATTAACAAAGAGCATGTTCTCACATCACTAGTACAGAGCGCCAGGAGAAGGCAGTTTACAATCTTTTGTGATAATTATACTTAAAAAGCAGGGGGTTCCCTAGGAGAGCAGATGCAAATTGGGCGTGAGTGAACACGGAGTCCATATAGCTCTTTTTGCTGTATGTATTTTTGATCTATTGACTTTTTCCAACTATAAAGGCATTTTTAATATTATGAGGGGGGAAAAACACCTCGGGTTTCACTTTTTGAAGTGTTTGTTCCTTTCAAGAGCTTTGCTCTTTTTAATCATCCCCTCCCCCAAACACACCCAAGGACTTTACGTTTATGGGGAGTTTCATATATACACCGAAGGAAAACCAGCCTCTGCGCTTTAAAAGTTAATTGCACAGAGTGCTTTAAAACGTCATTCAAACACACAACGTTTTACAGCTTAGACTGAACAAGGACATGGGAAGGGCACAATGGGTGGCTTGTGGATCGGCTGGGCGGACTGCGAACACTTCCTTCAGTGTAAAAGGCTTTGATCTTGAGGCTGTGCCCCGAGTATACAGCTGTGACCTGTGGCTCACATCTCTGGAAAGGTGAGACCCAGGTAGCTTGAGAACCAACCAGTGTCTGCATCCAATTTTACTTTCATATTTAACAGTTCCCGGCTTTATGGTGCATTTCAGTTGTACGAAAAATATGGACTCATTTGAGTGATAACACATTTTCTTGTGGTTTGACTCCACATTGTTTGGGTGAGCAGAGTCTGGAAATACAAGAGTTTTAATTACAGCCTGATGAGGTCGGAAGTACCTGGGTATATACCCAACACGGTGTTTTTCAGCAGGATCCTGAGTTTCCAAAGCCGATATGAATGGAGAAGCCTTTGGCTATTTTCCTGTTATACACAGTAATGACCACCTCTGCCTGCAAAGTGGCTTCCCTACTATTCATCTGGGCTGGGCCTATGCTGCTGTTCCAGCCGAGGCTCTACCACAGCCAGACTCTGAGCCTTGCTAATTCACTTCATATGACATTGGACCTGAACCAGGGGCTTCAAGATACATTCTGCTGTTGCAGCCTGGGACGGAAATGTCGCTTCTGTTTGGCCAACACAGAGAGGCTTGCAGGGCCTGCTCTTCACTGGTGTCTGTCCTCCTGTAGCTGACAGAGGAGCACGCCATGTACTATGGATTGAATATCGGCACCAAAACGCACGTTGGAAAGTAATCCTTACGGTGAGGCATTAAAAGAGTAGAAATTTAATCCATGGTATTTGGAGGCAGGAGGTAATTAAGGTTAAATGAGGCCATAAGGGTGGAGCCCTAAGCCAATGGGACTGTGGCTTTATGAGAAGAGGACCGACCTGACTTAAGATACTTTGTCTTACCATGTGATGTACTCTTTGCCTTGAGGGCTGACAGTCCTCACCAGCAAGGCGGCCTTCAAATTCTGTTTCCCAATATGGAATTTTCCAGGCTTCACAATTATTCTTTATGAATTACCCTGTGATGTTTTATTATAGTAACGGACGGAAGACTGAGAACATGTTTATGTGACCTGAGATATACATTTCCAAGTTGAAAGTGGATGCTACTTTTATTGAATGGGTATACCCTTCCTCTCCCGACATCTGCTCACATTTGAGTAAGTTTGCTTTGTGGATTTTCCTCCCTATTTTGGGGGTAAGGGAGAGTGAATGTTAGGTAGCCTTTTCCTCTGATTGAAATACTCCCTCCTGGAGAGAGAAGGAAGGCTCATGACTCAGGAAGCTTAATCAAACTGCAGAACTTAGAAGGCTCAGAAAGCCGTGAGAGCCACAAAGCCCCTCCTCAAGTCTGGACCTACCCGTGGAGGGGACTTCATGCCGGGAGCCCCAGAGGTGCAGCCTGGGATGGCCCTTCTGGTGATGCAGCTGCCATTTAGCTACCCAAGCTCTTGTAAAGATCCCAGTTAACTCACTGGCTCATGCTGGACTTGAATGGAATCATTTCTCTGATTGGACATCCCTGTCTTCTCTGGGGTAAATACATCTCCCTGAGAAAAGTCACACAGCAGTGGGGTTGAGAAAAGATTGTTATGTAGCCCAGGCTGGCCTTGAACTTGAGAACCTCTTGCCACAGCCTCCCCAGTGCTGGAGTTACAGCTGTCCTCCAACAGGCCTGGCTCTACACTGCTTTGTTCGGGTGTCCTTCACCGGAAAGCCTTTGTGCCCAGACACTAAGACATGAGGTCAGCATGCTGGGTCTGCAGAGCAGGGAGTGGAATTGGGATGCATCTGAGAAACAATGATGTTGTAGATGGGGATGATTGGATTGCTGATTGGGTGAGGAGGCAGGGACTCTGCTCCATACTGCACAGCAGAGGAAGAGGTTTGGGCAAGCCTGTATGTGATCCATTTGTGTTGCCTTTTGAAATACCTTCAAATTTCTCCTCAAGTTTTCGTTATGTCAAGTGTGAAGTATGTCTATACATATAATATTTTCTTTGTTAAAAATGTAGAGGAAAGCTAGGATAAAATTGTTTACAGTTGCATTCTATTGGACAGATCAAATTCCAGCAGCTTATTCTCTTGGGGGGAATGGTCTCATAGATGATGTAGTGCATGTCTGAGTTGACCCTGGCTCTGATGTCTCAGTTGGAAGCCTGGCTTTATGTTCTTCTAACTGTACATGGCCTGGAGTAACTAGGACTCACTGCACTATCAATCAGATGAGAATTTGTCAGGTACTTTCCTAATAGGGTGGATGCAGGGATTAAGTACAACACTGAGTGCTAAGTGCTTCCTCATGAACTCATAAATGCTGGCTGGTATTATGACATTGTAGCTGTTTTCTGGAGTTGGAAGATGTCAAGCGGAAAGACTAACATTTTGCAGGGTTTGGTAGTACTTAACTATAACCCCAGCACTCAAGAGGCTGAAGTAAGAGGATTGCAAGTTCATGGCCAGCCTGGTCTACAAGGTGAAACCCTGTCTCAAAAACCTAAACAGAAAAAGTAAAAGAATGATTAAAATTCTTTCTAGGGATCTATTTTATTGTTCCAAATAAGACATTTTAGGGTAGCTATATTGAAAATTAGTACAGTAATAAAAGTTTTGTGGTGTCCTGTGAAGTAATTAAAAGTTGAAATGCCAAGCCTAACACATCTTTATACTCATAAAAATAGATTATTAAATTCTTATTCAAGTTAGTTTCCTCTTAGTTGATCCCTTGTCTGAAGAATGTCTCATTGGTGAACAGAGGCATGAAGTAGACAGTAATCGAATGAAATCTGGAATAAATGCATCAGAACTGGCCTCTCTGGGATGGGGAACAGGAAGTTAAAGAATAGGTAAGTGTTGGGACTTTAAATACTTACAGGTGACACTTGATATCTTCTGGTTTCAATGTCAATGCCATTGATGTGAAGTTGTTTTTTGTTCTTTTGGTTTGACTGTGACATCACTGTCTCCATTGAATGTAATGAAATTATTCCATTTTCTTTTTACATGTGTTCTAAAATTTCATCGTGTTGCAACATATTTCTTGGACTTTTGTTGCTGGGACAAAATACCAACACAACAATGTAAAGAGAAGAATGATTTTCAGTTGACTTTAGTCCATAGTCTTTAGCTCCGTTGCTTCTGGGCCCATGGTCAAGGCTGATCATTATGGTGGTGGACGCATATGGCATGTCTTAACTCATGGTGGGTAGGAGGAAGAAGTGACTAAGGAAAGGGCCTGAACAAGACACAGTACCCAAGAACATCCTCCCAGTGACCTTCTTCCTCTAGATATGCCCCTCCTCCTAAAGTTTACAGAACTTTCCCGAGTCCCCACCCCATCTTGTCAGTCTCTGTGGTGTACCGATGCGGGCTCCTTTGCTCTCTGTACTCATCACCATGTTCCTTTCTTCCCTTTCTTACTTACTCCTTTATAATTTTGCTGTGCTTTTGAGAGATAGTTTCTTAAACTGTATTCTTCAGCTCTGATTATTATTTTTTTGTTTTCTGAATGTTTTTAATAAACAGAATCTTGTTCTAGCTTCCAGTGGCTTTCCTATCACACCAAGGATGCTAACAATTTAACTTTCTCTCCCTCTGTTACACTCTACCTGTTTATTTCTATCCTCTTCAGTTTCCACTGCATTCAGGATGTCCATCAGATGTCAACTACTTGGCTGCATGACTGAAATGCTGAGCTTACATTTGGTCTTGCTGGCTTTCTGTTCTACTCCAGAGTGATCTAGGGTTCCAGGGCTCCTCAGTTGCCTTCTCCAGGCAGTTGTTAACTTGATGGCAGTTGAAATGCAGCTTTCACTTGGGAGCAGATTCATGGATGCTGGCTGGAGACTCATCTACCTGGAAGAGGCACTCTTTCCCTCCCACAGGTGTGTGATGTCTTAATCTCCATGTGCAGTGTACAATCCCTACTGCCAGTGGCTGCCATTTTCCTCTCTCTAGTCAGTTGCTGATTGGGGTAGGGTTGTAAATCAGCCATAGAGAGCTGGGTATGGGCGCTCCTAGGCATCCTTACCAGGCACTGGTTCTACTACCTCCCCGCTATTGACTGAAGTTTGCTGGGACTCCTCAGGTCTACCAGACAGTGGCCACTCTGGGCAGCTGAACTTCAGTGCAGAATGTTTCTCTTCCTTTTGTTCTTGTTTCCTTGGTAGCCCTCCTGTTCCCCCTTCCCCTGTCAGTCCACGTCTTGGTTTTGTTCCGGCTTTATTTGTTGGGTTCCTTGGATCTAACATTTGTAGACTTCAACAGGAAGTCTGATTGGATTCAGGAAGTCAATTTACTGCCGTACTAGAACCACCCACAGGTTTCCACGGACACAAAGGAGCACGTCCTGATGATGCTACGGTAGCTATAATGCCTGCATTGCGCCTGTGTGAGAGAGTGAAAGTCATGTGGTTTTCTGTGTCCTTTTTTAGCTCAATCTTATGAGAGAATAGTTAAATATGTGTAAGATGGTATGAATGCGTGTCTGTGTGTGTGTGTGTGTGTGTGTGTGTGTGTGTGTGTGTGTGTTGTGTGTATGGAAACAACACAGTGTGACTCCTCCAAAGTTTTAAGTTTCCAATCCTAAACTAAATTCCAAGATATTTAATTGACTGTTTGACATCTCTGCTGAGATACAAAACACAGCACCTGAAACTTCACATGGATAAAACGGAAGTCCCGATCCTTCCATGCAAACTGATACCCCATGGCTTTCTTATTTCCAACGAAGCCAATTCATTTCCCCAGTTGTTTGAAATGGAAGTTGTGGAATGTCTTTGACTCCTCTCTTTGTCTTATATCCTTTAGTTAAGCCATGAAGAAAACCTGTTGGGTCTACTTTGAAAATACACCCCGAGTCTGACCTCTTTCCATGAACTCCATGGGTGTGGTCTGAGCTATGACACCCTCTTGCCTGAACCTGTTGATTAGGTCAAGCCTTAGCATGCAAAGAAGACCTGGAGCTGATTTTAGAGGTACAGCCTGGAGAAAACTCAAACACTTCAGAGTGTAGGAGGGGCTTTCCTCCTTTTCAAGCACAGAAGGCAGAGTAATAAAAGAGATTCTGAAATGAAAGCCGAGCTTAGGAATGGTGACAGGCTCACTGGGTACATTAACCACACTCAATGGTGGGCCTCATGCCCAGCAGCAGATGTCCAACACAAAACCAATTCAAGTTTTGTAGTCTCATATTGTTTTGATTGGGAATTTTTGTCTTATTGGTCTTTTGCTTATGTATTATGGTTTTTGATTTTGTGTTTTTATGAGTTTTGTGTCTGAGGAGTGTGTGTGTGTGTGTGTGTGTGTGTGTGTGTGTGTGTGTGTGTGTGGTTTCTTCTTTCTTTTTTTAAATTCTGGGGTGTTTGTTTGGTTGCATGTTTGTTTTCTAAAGAGAGAGAGAAAGAAAAGGCATGGAGTTGGGTGGGTAAAGAGATGGGGGGATCTGGGAGGAGTTAGAGGAGAGGAAACCATGATCAGAATATATTGTATGGGATATTTTTCAGTAAAAATAGAAAAAAAAGGTAACAAGACTTGCAGAGAATTATACATCTAATACTTACCCTGGAAGTTGTTGCTGTTGTTTTTTTCTGATGGTTGTTTTTTGAGGCAAAGTCTTGTTATGTAGCCCAGGTTGGCCTTGAACTCATGATCCTCCTGTCTTAGCCTTCTGAATCCCAAGATTATAGATGATATGCCACCATGATTGGCATTGAGCTTTCTACAATGTATATTCCTTTCATTTATCCATTTTAAAATTTTGACTTTGCACACTGTCCTGGCTAGTTTTATGTCTACTTGACACAAGCTAGGTTCATCAGAGAAGAGAGAGCCTGAATTGAGAAAATGGCTCTGAGTTGTAGGTATGCCTATGGGGGCATTTTCTTAATTAGTGATTGATGTGGGATGGTGCCATCCCTTGGTTGGTGGTCCTGGGTTCTATAAGAAAGCAGGCTGAGCAAGCCATGAGGAGCAAGCCAGTAAGCAGCACTCCTCCATGGCCTCTGCATCAGCTCCTGCCCCAGGTTCCAACCCTGCTTGAGATTCTGCCCTGACTTCCT
>CABHPR010153355.1:0-24841 GCA_902168415.1 Peromyscus melanophrys
TGTGTGTGTGTGTGTGTGTGTGTGTGCATGTGCATGTATGTTCTCATTCATGTTTGAAGGTCAGAGGTAGAATTTAGGACGTGTTCCCTTAATTGCTTCTGTATCTTATATATTGTGACAGAGTCCCAAACCAGGAGCTGACTGATTTGAATGCACTGTTTGTCCACAAGCTCCTGGCAGCTTCATCTTGTTGCTACCGTTCCTACCACGAGTACGTACAGAAAGGGTGTGAACTTCTGCTCTTGACAAGTACTTGGCTTCTGTGCATTTGAACGTAGTTCCTCACACTTGCGCAGCAAGCGCTTCACCAGCTGAGGCATCTTCTAAGCCTTCTTTTCTGGCTTTTTATAAAACATAAAATGTGGTTGTTCTTTAGAGGTTCATAAAAACAATGTGTACACGTAGGTAAAATGTCAGGCACCTATTTAAAGTTCAGAGCAGTATTCACTTTCGGCCCATAGATGGCAGGAGAGTACCAGCCCTTACATAACTTTCTACCCGACTCTGAAAAGTTCTATGTATAGTAAATTCCATGTTTTCTTAACAATAAATGGAAATTATCTAAGAGAAACTATACCACCAATAGAATATGAACAAAAATACTTCTAGCAAATCTGCTGTCAGTTCTCTCGCCCTTTATTCAGTGAACTAAAGGTTTCTTCAGTTTGCCCGGCGTGGGAGTCTTTGTCAGAGTCCTTGTCATTTTAACTGCAGGCCACAATAGATACCGATAAAAATAAAACTCTTTTAACATAATAGCAATTCAAAACAATACCAAGAAAATGCCTTGTCTTTTAGTAGTGGCTATTAAAAATGGATTAATACATGCAAGCGGTTCTCTTTTTATTTGTTTAAAAAAAATTAAAAAGACGGGAAAGCAGTGGCACACAGAAACCTTTTTATACAGGAAGAATAGAGCAAAGTAAAGAAAGGAGATTTCCAGATTTAGACACAGAAGACAAAGCAAATCAAGAGCCACCGGCCCATGGGAGACAAGGAGCGCTACAAGAGGAGATTGGACTGGAGGAATATAATAAATCTAAACAATGCCTCACACTTTCACAGCACAAAACATTTTGGGCAGCTATTGAATTTTCTGTCTATGAAATTCCTTATCACATGTTGAATCATATTAGTTCATATTTTTTCCTTTTCTAATTTAAGAGTTCATTATGAACGTTGTGGAAAATCACACCTATGTTGAGAAGACACTCCTGTTCCTGGGACAGAAATTTATTTTCATTTTTAATCATGAGAAAAAAAATGACAAGAAAACAATCTTGTGTTATACAACCCGTAAAAGGTGAAAATACTTTGTGTTGTGCTGTCATTCCCAGAGTATTAATAAAATGATTTGGGGTGATTTATACACGCATTTTATCAGGAATGTGAAAAAGAAACAGAAGAAAGAAGCAAGGATACAAGGGAGATGAAAGGAGAAAATGAGAGAGAGAGAGAGAGAGAGAGAGAGAGAGAGAGAGAGAGAGAGAAACACTGATGAAGCTCCTGAAAAGGAAAATATTGTAATTGTTCACAAAGTTCAAAGTAAATTTCCGAAGCAGCCTGCAGATGTGGGGTTTATTCTTCTCGGGGCGGGCCTTTCAGAACTGGCTTACTTAGCTCTTTGACTCTAAAATCCCTAAGTCCTGTAAACCCTCCAGGGCCTGCTAACTAATTATGTGGGGTATCCTGTGTTTCTACTCAATAAAAACTACCTTATTATTTAATGACTTTTCTTTGACATCTTTGAAGACTAAGTTCTGCTCTATTTGGGATCAATTAAAACAACAACAACAAAAATACAAAAAAAAAAAAAAAAACAGAAAGCATCCATTTCCATTTTCCCATAGTTCCTAATGTGGATATTTATTTTCTATCAACTGCACAAGCTGTCAAAATACTGTTTTTTCTAAATGAATTTACCTTTATTTAGCAACAGTACAGATTGAGAACCCATCTTCCTGCAAGCCTTTGCCTTTTATCTTATCCTATAATGAGACTCATGTGATAACAAAGATGATTTTCAAAAATTCACTGCCTGTCATCAGTCATACATGTTTATCATTTTATTTGCTTATAAAAGACAGAATTGACATTGTCATATTTTTACATGGTTCTCCATAAATAAAATAAAACTTACTGGTTTAAGAAAATCTATAGAGAATGGAAAAATGCTGTGATATTTGGTAAAGATTACTGTTGTGCATGGGCGATAACTTATTTTTTTTTAAGTTTACTTTTTTTAGTAAATCTATACATTAACATGGCACCAAATATTTACATTACCTCTACTAGGGAAACCTTTGGAGAAGTACCAAGCTTTTTGGCAAACACTTTTCAGAAAAGTTAACTTTTACTAAATCTTGTCCATCTTTAACAAGTGTTCACTTGAATTAAAAGACAAAAATAAAAGAGAATAGTATGTGTCCTTTGTATTAAAATATATTCCCAAAGCAACTTCTGGAAAAATATAAACTAATTATGCTTTTGTGGCAATATTAAAATGTCGCTTCTAGGAATGTTCCCACACAAGAAATGAGTTTTAGGAGAGTATTTCATTAAGAACATTTATTGCCATTTACAGATTGTCATTTTGAATCAGATGGCAACATTATTTTTAAATGACAATGTTAGTGGGACTTCCAATTTGCTCTTTGTCTCTCTAGAAACTAATACAGATTGAGACTGAAAAATTCATGAAACTTATTTTGAGACAACATGAAGTTAGTTGTATCATCTTCTAGCGTTCATTTCTTTTTACTTCAAATCACAATTTGAAATATTTCCTGTCTCAATTCTTAATCACTAGGCACACTATAGAGAACATATCCAATGGAGCTTATTTCTAAGGCAACTATGTCCAGATAATTCAATTTCAAAAAATTAGTGCTTTATTTTATCACCTTATTAGATGAGAAAGTAATGTCTCCCATTTAATGAGTAGTAAGGTGTGCTGAAATATGGTGCCACAGTGGGTAAGCTCAAATGTCCTTGGACTAGAGTTCATGTGTGGCTCAGACGGCAAACACAAGATTATACAAATGTTTAAGGTCTTTTTTCCATTAACAGAAACGATGACGTCTTCAGATAGGCAACTGGTTAAGACGGAGATGGAGGCTTCGGTGCAGAACTTAATCCAGCATGCACAGCGTGTCCTGCTGCACATCTCAGAGAGCTCTTACAGGGTCAGCAAAGCAGAAACTGTGAGTTCTACAGGGTTCCTTTCAAAAGCCGAGGCGGTTGAAAGTAAAGGGCCAAAAACCAGCTGGATGATATGTGGTGCACTTTCTCAAGAGGGAAAAATGGAAGAAGGTATTCCCCCATAAAAAAGTCATCCTTGGAGAATAAGATATTAAAAATTGCTAATTAGAAGCATATATAAAATTATGCCTCGTATGGTACTGTCTTTGAGAATTTAGATGTAGCCTGTGGTTCTTTTCTAAATTTTGAATACTTTCCAAGAGAAGCTAGGATTATTTTGATCCTGAAATGAAGAGCTAGGTTTGCAGTCTCGTTTCTTGCTATATGCACAAACACTATCATTTCATGGTGCAAATATGTTCACATAAAATGCGTGTATAATAAAATCATAGTATCTGATATGCAGAATTATAATAATAAACATACTTTCACAGTATCTATAAGGAGAAACTGTGTATTGCAAATGATCACATTGACCACCAACCAAGTAATAACTATTAGTTATATTAAATTTAGTAGTAACTAGTAAATATTTATTAACAAAAAATAGAATTATTTTGTCCCCATAATCAAACACTTTTCTACATGCACTGTGTTATGTAGATATTACATAAATGGTTTCTTTGTAATTTCCATGTCTAGAACCCTCCCTACAATTACAAACCAATTAAATATGGTACTGAGTACAGTATCAAAACCCATCAACATCTCAGGAGTTTTATTATCTTCATAACCTCTAAGAACAGAGGTTGAGCATATTCATCTTGTCAATGACAACAGTTTGGTGTTTTAAGCCTATTTTTGTACAATTAGTTTGAACTGGAATATTAGTCATTTACTTATTTTTTTAGCATTTTTCTTAATTTATTATTATAAATTATAGCATGGTAGTTGTTGATTTTTCTGTAAAGAGGTATTTACTAAAATGTACACCTGATCACCTGGGATTTGTCCCTGGTTATTGGAGATGTCTTTTTATAAGTGTGCATTCTAATTCTCGTAATGAGTCAATTTTAGTGAGGAAGGAAATCCTAAAGCAGTATGAAGGCTGTCACTTCAGGAACATCATAGGACATAAATGATCATTCATAGGAAAGGAGTTAGAATACAGAAAATGAAATAGAATGGGACTCCCATCAACATAAATACATTATAATTTATAGAATGTGGCTCTGGTTAATTATAAAATTTGAATTCAAATTAGATGACCATGATGACAATGTAAGAGACTCATGAGAAGATGGTGTGTTTCCAAGCCATAAAGTTTTCTCTCTATAGACAGAAAATTTTAATTTCACAATTATAATCATAAGGAAAAGAACAAGAGTAGACATTTGCTGAGCGTTTGAACCATTACACTTACAATACCATTTAATCATCAAAACATTTCAAAGAAGAAAATGAAGTATTGTCTACAATGTAAAGACACTAATACCTAGGGATTAAATCAAATGAACTATAAAGCGGAGGAAGAAGGGACAAAGCTAAGATTCAATAATAGGTTTCCAATGCTTTCGAAAATTTAGCTTTTTTCCTGACAATGTGCTCTCTTTGTTTTTATAGAATTTTATTTTATTTTTTTAAGGTATGACCAAATTGTTTGGAAACATAATGTCAAAGACAAAGCCACTACAAATTTGGTTAGGACCTGTTAGTAAAACATTGGCCACACAAGCATAGGGAACTGAGTTTAGGTCCCTACAATTCTCATAAATCACAGCCTGATAGTGCACATATACTACCCCAGTGCTGGGGAGCAGAGACAGGCACATCCACAGAGCTAGCTGGCCAACCATTCTATACAATTGGTAAGCTTCATGTTCGGTGTGAAAAATAAGGTGAGCAGCAATAGAGGAAGACCAGAAGTTGACATATACCACAATTCACACACACACATGCTCATACACACGCTCACACAGGCATGTACACACACACACACACACACACACACACACACACACACACACACCGTATTCTCATTCACAGCAATGTTAGTTGCAGACTCAGTTGCCTTTATTTACCAATAATGAATTAGGCTGCTTCCACTCTACAATAATAAAGTGAGAATTCCTACTAGGCAGTGGGTTGTGTAAAGAAGGAGCAAAACCAGGAGAATAGAAAAAGAACAATTAGTGACTATTCGCTTAAGGTTACATTTTTGTCCAGAGTGGATATCATTGAGATTATCCATTGAACTAGTACCTTCTCGTTTAAGGAAAACCTGATGTGTTTGGTGGTATATTACTTAAATTATCACATCAGTTTGGTTGTGTCTCATTTAGTTTGAGTGATTCCATTCTGTTTTGTTGGAGTCTTTGAGGAACAAGTCAGAAAGAATCCCCCTGCAAAATTTTGTTTGCAATAGACTAGAAAGCAGTCCCTGAGATTTGCTATAAGCTTTACAGTAGTGTAAAGGCTAATTAACAATGGAGACATCTTGTTATTTCAAGTAGACTAATTTTTTTCCAAGTTAAAAATCTTTCAGTTTTTCAAGTTAAATATCTGTCATCATAGAGAATAGAAAAAATACTGGCTTGTGAGACACTCATGATACAATCAAAACAAATAGTGCAATAGGAATTAGAACGTTTGACAGAGATGAAGTATAGAATTGTACAGGGAACAGGGAGTTTGAATGAGTTAATGTTTAATGGGCTAGACTAGCAGTGGTTCTCAACCTGTAGATTACGACCTCTTTAGGTATTGCATATTTACATTATGATTCATAACAGTAGCAAAATTACATTTATGCAGTATCAATGAAACAATTTTATAGCTGGAGTCACCACAACAGGAGAAGCTATATTAAAGGGTTGCAGCATTAAAAGGGTTGAGAACCTCTGGGCTAGAGGGATGTCTAAGCAGTCAAGAACATGAACTGCTCTTGTAGAGGACCAGAATTTGGTACTCTGTCTCCAGGGATCCAGAACAATCTTCTGTACTTTTCAGGCACTGCAATCATGGGAATAAACCCAGACAGATGATTACAGATACAAATAATTGACCATCTAAAAATCAAAATCTTTAAAACAAGAACAGCACTTTGTTTAAGTGTTTGCTGTGAACTCATATCTTACAATGTCATAGTTTTTTCTTTCATGCTCTAACTTCTAACATATGCTGAAGTATAAGTGTTTGTCCCAGAATATAAATATGGACTCTTTTATATTACATCTGTAGACACCCAGTAAAAGCAAGTCTGATTGTTTTTTGCATCTGAGTTGTAAACTTTGGTTTGCCTCAAATCCTGAGGTGTATTCAGTCCTAAGATGTTTTCCTGTTTTTCCCCAGCAGTGTACAGGAAAAGAAATGGCTAATCAGGCATTAGCACTTCTAAAAGGGAGGTTAAAAGGCAGTGGATATCTAACTCATGATTCATCAAAATAGCTTCTGTCTCCTTCTGCAACTTTTGTGTGTTTCTGATTTTATTGTATGGCTTCCACTGGCTCACTCCCAAAATCAAAAACTTGGTCTTTGTGTTCTAAGTTTCTGTCTTCAGCAGATCCATAAAAAACAGTCTATAACCATTGCAATTCAAAAAGCATACAGAATAGATACTAAGAAATATACCTATAGCCTGTTTATGCTTCTGACGAAGGTGTTTTCAAAGAAAGACTGTAGCATTGACTAGAAAAGACATTACTCTGGATTGTTGCAAGAGGAAAGAAACTAGACAAAAATTGTCTTGTCTTCCTGTGTCTTCTTTTCTTGTATTTGCTTGTGGTCTCTTGAAGGCCTGACCCTTTCTGAAGAGAAATAGTGGGGAAGCAGATTTGAAGGCAAGGGAAGTGGGAGGAGTTAGGAAGAGTGGATTGGGGGGAATGTGGTACATGGTTGGGATGAATTGTATGAGAGAAGAATCTATTTTCAGTTAAAAAAATAAAAGAGGAGATTAAACTCAATTATGTTAAGAGGAAAGTAGAGAAATTTGAGGGGCTGAGGAGACCTAGTAGTGAAGTATTAGAGGACACAGTGAGAGGATGTTTAATGTGGATTTCCCATATGTTTTCACCACATATTGAATACCCAATGGGGCAGATATATACATACATATATTGATATCTTCATTCAAAAATGGACATGTAACTTCGGTAAGACTTATGTCCCAATGGGTAACAAATTATTTTGAAATTTGAAATGATTTAAAAGTAGATGATCTAAGCCAGGCATGATAGTGCATGCCTTTCTTTAATCCCAGCACTCAGGAAGACAGAGGCAGGTGGAACTCTGTGAGATCAGGGTCAGCCTGGTCTACACAGTGAGTTCCAGGACAGCCAGGCCTACTACATAGAAAAACTCTCTTTCAGGAAAAAAAAAAAAGGTGATCAAAGGTCATTGCAGTCATAGACTTATCTCAAGAAGAAATCTCTATGTTGTTATAAAGCTGATGGAAAATATTAGGTTCAAGGAACCTAAAATGATGCTCTATTGCCACTTACCAACTGAATCAAAGTACAAGGGGGCAAATAATTGAATATTAAATTTTTTAAATATGTGTAGCCCAGGTTGGCCTCAAACTTGTGACCCTCCTGCCTCCTCCTCCTTTGGCAAATTCTACTTGCATGAGCCACCACAACCGGTGAATATTAAAATTTGTATAGTTAATGAATATTATGTCCAAGTGAATACCTTGTTTGACACTCCCACAACCATCTGGAGAAAACTCAATTAAAATATTTAATTATTATTCCTTAGTGGGATAATAATATTTAGAGTATATGACCTCATATAGTAATGATATTGGGATTTGTGTTTACCAAACCAATATTCATAGTACACAATGAATTATATTGTAGTAGCATTACAGATCAGCTATAAAACTCTAAGTTATTCAAATATACTATAGGTTCTCATTTTGTATGAGCCACATGTGGAAATCATGTGTGAGACCATATTAAATGGATGTGATAATTGGCTTCAGCTCTATGAAGATTGTGGATGTTCAACTACTTGGAAGATTCTGCTTTACTAAAAGTCCTCTTTCCTTCTATTTCTATCCAGTACACATCCAGATCTAAACTTAAGCAGTAGCTAGTAGAATGAACTGAAGCTTCTGATACCTGGCGAGCATTGCTTTTTAAAACAAGTTGATGATCAATCCACCATGATGCTTGTTTAATCATCTATCTTAGGCTAAGGCAGTCATCATTTTTCCATACTCTTGAAATTCTTGAACAATGACACATTTGGTTCCACTTACAGGAGTTGTTAGGTTGTGGAACTCTCAACCTCTCCATTCCCTTCACAGTATAAGCAAAGCTCGGGTCTCTTGGACACTGTGATGCTTAGTTATGTGTCAATTTAATAGGATTTAGAATGATTATTGAAACACGTGTCTCTTTGTATATAGAGGGTGTTTCCAGAAAGGATTAACTGAGGATAGAGGCCCCCCCTCCAAAAATTCTAGCATCTCACAATATCCCTGACTGGATAAAAGAGAGAAAGGATTGATGAAGAAAACTAAGCACAACATTCATCTCTGTTTCCTATGACCACAAGGCAACAGCTGTCTCCCATGCCTCCCCTTCCAGGATGGCCCATATCCTAAAATTATAACTTTTTAATTGAAAATAGATTCTTCTCCCATAAAATACATCCCAACCATAGTTTCCCCTTCCTCTGCTCCTTCCAGCTCCACACCCCTATCTCCTTCAGATCCATTTCCACTCCATTTGTTTCCTCTTCAGAAAAGAGCAGGCGTCCAAGAGACAACAGACAAACAAGATACAATTAGCCTAGGCAAAAGCTTTCATATTGAGGCTGCACAGGGCAATTCAGGAGGAAATCAGTCCCAAGAGCAGGCAAAAAGAGTCAGAGATACACCTGCTTTCACATTTAGGAGTCCCACACAAACACCAAGCTAACAGCTGCCCCAGCCAGCAGGGTGTCAATGGGAGTGACCCACCTGTGGGAGGGAATGAAAGGGACGGGAGACATGAAGGAAGACAGCAAGACAGGGTTCTGATCAAGCTGCAAATTTTATTCTCTTCAGCAAGGCTTATATAGCATGGGAGGGGGAGGGGGCAGGAAGGAGGGAAGGGGTGCAGGACGTGCTGGACGTGCAGTTGAGGGGAGACATGCAGGTGAAGGAGGACGTGCAGGTCATGAGGCTGCAGGATGTTGTGCTAGGTGGTAAAGTCACTGGTCAGGACCCATTGTTCTGTTGCTATGCTACCTGACTGCAGGATGTTCTTTATCTTTGGGGGCATCTGGTTTAGGGCCTATGGCTTGTTCTCTGGCCTAGCTAGTACTTTTCCATGGTTCATGTTCGGTCCCTGACAAACAGCTATAACATAAACACAGAGGACCTGGTGCAGATCTTGCAGGCTCCATGCTTAAAATGCTTCTGTCAGAGCCACTAGAAAAGTAAGTAATTCGCATGTTAATTAGATCATATTTCCATAACCACTCAACCCATTCCCCACTCTTTCAGGTTTTCTTGACATGACAGTTAGAGCTATGTGTTAAAATGTACGTCTATTAGAAAATAAGTTCAGAATTTCTCAATAATTGCAGAATGGAATTTATTGAAAAACCTATGGTTAAGATCATTTGCCTTCACTTCCAAGACATTATAAGTATAAATGAGCATATAGAAATAAAATCTCTAACACAAATGGGTGATTTCTATGACATAACTTTTTTATTCTGTTAAATATAAGTGATCTCGGTTTGGATGTATCTGTATGTTTCCCCATCATGATCTTGATGCCCAGTTGTTCATAGAATCCCTTTTCCCTTTCTTCAACTGGACTTCTAGAGCTCTGCCTGGTGCTTGGCTGTGGATCTCTGCATCTGTTTCCATCAGTTACTGGATGAAGGCTCTATGATGACAGTTAGGGTATTCATCAATCTGATTAGCTAGTGGGAACTCATGAACATTAGACCAATAGCTGTGGAGCATGCATGGGACTGGACTAGGCCCTCTGCATAAGTGAGACAGTTATATAGCTTGGTCTGTTTAAGGGGCCCCTGGCAGTGGGAATAGGATCTATCCCTGGTTCATGAACTGGGTTTTTGGAGCCCATTACCTATGATGGGATACCTTGCACAGCCTTGATGCAGGGGAAGGGCCTTGGACCTGCCTCAACTGAATGTACCAGGCTTTGCTGACTCCCCATGGGAGGCCTGACCTTTTTGGAGGAGGGATGGGGTGTGGGCTAGGGGGGAAGGCTTGGGAGGAGTGAGAGGAGGAATGAGAGGGAGATCTGTGGTTGGTATGTAAAATGAATAAAAAATTTCTTAATAAAAAACTCAAGATAGGAAAACAATATAAGTGATCTTAACTTTGCACAATAGATTTTCAAAAGAAAAATAACATCTCTTATAGTTTGTTTTAAATTTATTCCTTATTATTTAATAAATTAGTTAATAAGATAATTTATATTAAATAAGTAATAACTTATATAAGCATTATGTATTTTAATAGATATTAAACTCAATATGCAAACCAGTATAACAGCAGGAAGGGATGAGGATAGTGTTTTGCATTTCTTCCATCAATGTGCAATATAACTTTCATTCTCCCCATTATACTATTGAGGACATGAAGACATAGGATGTAAAATAATGCAGGTAAATTATGGTTCTAGACATGTTGACTTTTCACATATTAATACAGCTGTACTTTTCTCATTTCCATTTCTTTTTCTTTAACATATAACTATGAATATATAATATAAGCATTTTACACTTCTTATAAAAAAATTACACTGATAATGATTATGAAGAAATCAAATGTAGAAATGAGTCTAAATTATTTGGCAGCACCCAAAACTTTGTTTATTCTACCACAAACAGTTGCTCACACCCAGTTCCTACCTCTTTCATTTGAAAATGTCACTCCTAAGGATAGTAGTACAAGCCTTTAGTCACAGAACTTGAGAAGCACAGGGAATTTCAAGGTCAACCTGCTCTATCTACCAAGTCCCAAATTATTCAGGGTCTTTGCTTAATGAGACCCTGCCTCTCTCAAAAAAAAAATACCACTCCACTTAAAATTAGTTTTGCAAAAACAAAATGAATGAAATCTGGTGTTCTTGGACATTCACTACCAATAATGCAGTAGAAGGTTGGAGAAAAGAACAAAGGTCCCAAACTACTTCAGTGTAAGAAACACTGTGAACCTGTGGTTGTTTTGTGGCAGCGGAAGCTGAAGATATTACTCATACAACACTATTCACATCATACTGTGTTTATCATTTTTCATAAACTTATGGATTAAATTACTTTGGAACTTAAAATATAATTTACTTTAGACCAAGAAAAGATATTGTTCTCCTATGTTAGAAGTGAATCAAGACACTTTGAGATAGGTGTGTATGTGGCCTCAGGTAACTTGAATTTTGCTTTCATTGTTACAAAAATGTACACTAGTTAGTGATCTATTTGGTGTATGTTATGAGATATGGCACAAAAAATGTTCTGATTTCTCCATAGCATGAATTTTTCTAAATCATTGAGAATTTGGAAGAATGTCCAAAAAAGAAGAATGGAATATGTCTATTCTAATGACATATGTTATATTTTGTTACATTATTTTAGTGTCCATAACTCATAAATCTAAGAACCAAATGTAAGGCTCTCTCAGCAGGCTGAATTTATTTCTAATCATTTTAAGACCCTATCACTAAGCTTTAGGGAAATCATGGTATAGTACTATGCTTGTACTTTAAAATCATAGTTGTCATCTGGACATCTTTTAAATAAAATATTTTATAAGTTTTAAGTATTTAATTTATCTATTAAAATTGAGATTACTAAGTCTTTGTATATTTAGAAAACACCCTTAAATATGCAATAGTATAGTAGCGATAACAGTTTATTGCAACCATTTAATTAAGAATAACAGCTTTTTCAAACTCTAGAATCCAATCCAAACATAAATGCATGGGATTTGATAACTAGAGAATTGTCTTTGAAAGGAAGGATGACATGATAGCTAATGCATGCACATGGAAACTAATTAGATTTTTTAGCTAATGAATCCCCATTTAAATAAATGTGATTCAATAAATAATGGATCCCCATGGAAATGAATAGAATTGGATGACTAACACACCCCACTGAAATGAATGTGACTCGATAGTTATCACATCCTCATAAATGTGTTAGATTGAATCCCATTCATTTTAATTGCAATAAATTAAAATAGCTTTTGTTCGTGGCCTTTTGGCTAAGATCAAATGCTTTGTCCTCTATTTGAGGACTATATTCCAATGAAGCAAGCAGCTTAGACTTACTGATTGAAAAGGCTTCTAACTACATATACTATGTGTGCATTCTGCTTATTCCAATAGGAATGAGTCTACTAAAATCAATATATTTCAATGGAGGAATTTTTGTAATTTATAATCAATTCAGTGGAAATGTTTCATTTATTATCATGAAAGGGATCCAAACATTATATTGAAATGTCACTAGCTTAAAGCAAATGTTCAAATACATGCTTTCACATCCAATTTAATGTGCGTCTGCTGTATGTCACAAAATCAAACTTACGTTTTACTGAAAATGAAACAGCAGCAAATAAGCTTCATTCATAAATATGTAACTGACATAGACTTTTGAGAGCAAACTATGAAAAAAACTCTTTAAATGGAGATGTGTGATTTCATGAATAACAATCATTTTCTTCTTTGAGTTAAGTCATTCCTGTAATCTCAGCATTCAAAAGACTGAGACAGAAGGATCATAAATTAAAGGTCTCCTATCATTGTAGTGAGACTGAGGCTCTGTATTAAAGCCAGTAATGATAAACATGACGACGACGACGATGATGATGATGATCGTAATTTACTCTGAAAAATATCTTTGTGGGAATATTTATATTATTTTTTATTTGTGTTCCTTTATCTTCATGTTTCTGGTTATCTCTGGGTTTTATGTGGTTATATACTGCCATTTATCTGAATATTCCAAATTTCCACAGCATGGGGCACAGGAGTACTCTGACAGAATGCTGTCTCAACCTATGGCTTTCAAGTATTTCATTTGTATGAGATTAAAGATTGCTATCTGTTGTGTAACCACAGGTGCACCCACCAGGCTCCACCAGAGAGTTTCTAACTCTGGGCACAAGATGGATCTGGTTAAACTCATTGAGCCTCATAGAGCAAAAATGTACAATATGTAAAAGAGACTTGTAGGGAAGAGAGGGCACTGGTGGGGTGGGAGAGAAACAAGGAAGGGTAATGAACATGAGTGTGGTGATATTTTAATTGTGCTGAAATGTGATTTTATTTGTATGTTAACAAATAAAGTTTGTCTGGAGATCAGAGGTCATAGCAAGCCAGGAACAGAAGTCAGGTGGTGGTAGCCCATGCCCTTAATCCGATCAAATGGCAGGCAGAGCCTCTGTGTGATCAAGGACACAGCCAAGCATCATGACAGGAGCCTTTAATCCCAGTACCAACAATAGAGACTTGGAGGTCAGGCAGTGACAAGGAAGTCACGTGGCTGCGCTTAGAGCCAATGGGAAGGCAGAACAGAAAAGCAATCAAAAATATGTCACACAGGAAGAAGCTCTCTCTGGGGAAGCAACAGCAGCAAGGTGGTAAGATAAGGTAGTCGTGGCTCTTTGGTAGTTCTCTGATCTCTTTGGCTATTACCTCTGTATTTGGCTCTGTGTTTCTTATTTAATAAGACTGTCTAGAAATTCATCTACACATGAGCACTCAGAGTGCACTGTATATGGATGGGTAGGAAAATGTCAAAGAACAGATTTACTTATTTTTTTTCACTTTCTTGTTCTGAAAAAAATATTTGACTTCTTATTTTCACTATATACTATCTTAACTTTCCTGCATAACATCTAGGGCCCTGCATTCCTTCATTATCCACAGAGAGCATGTAGACCATACGTTTGGAAAAAAAGAAAGTATAAAAAGTGGCAATTGAAATCCATTTACAGGAATGCAAAGAAAATGTAATATCTATAATGAGAGAAATTTTATCTTTCTAGTAAACCAGTAGATTATTGTGTAAACATACATTTTAAAAAAAATTAATATAGTGAGGGTCATTTTATCTATAACAATCAGTTAATCAACAGTCAAACTTATCCAGAACCTCTGAAAAGAAGATCGTATCACCAGTTCTGTAGGTAACACACCCCTACAATAATTTTCAGCACATTCATGCTGTGATTATGATGGTAACAAAATATGTGAGTGAAGAGAAATCAAATGAAGCTTTAAATACCTCTTTTTAAAACATACATACACAGCATAGTGTGAGGGACAGAAACACTTTAAGTCCATATGTAGCTACAGCCTGGTCATTTTCTATCTCTGTAACTTAGCTGTGAACTACCTTTTCCGGTTACAGGACACATTGGAAAAAGCTGAATCACAACATCCTCATAGCAGCTTTAGACAGGGTCAATGAAATAATGATGGGAACAGAAATGGAACTGACCCATTTAAATATCTCTTAGAAGACATAGTCTCTAAGCAAACTAAAACACGAACTATCTAAAGATGGAGAAGAATGATTTAAAACAAGTTTAATTTGTAACTGAAAGTAAATTATATTTGTTTAATGTTCAAAACCGTACCAGCTAGACAAATGTCTATTCAATTAAGATACCCGAAAATTTATTCTTAACTTTGTTTCTGCTCCTTTCACATATTTAAAGAACCTGTTGGGATCCTAAATTATCCTGAATTTAAACTGATTAATCCTTTTATTGTTTGGTATCCTATAGAGAAAATGTACTTCATCAATAATAAAAACAAAGATGAATAAAGCAAGAAGATACATTTTAATAGAAAGGTTGCCAATGTTTGGACAGAAATTCCTCTATGGTTTTGTATTTGTAGTTTCATCTTGACCAAGTTCAACAATTCTGGAAAGTGAACTGAACTTTTTGGTTTCGTTTTTAATGACTTTATTAATACCATTTATATTTTGTTTATGCTGAGAGTCTAATTATATATCTCCGAGAAGCAGGGGCTGACATAAAACAAAGCATGCTATGCTTTGTCCTTCATGCCTAGTGAGTTCCACGAAGAGGATTTAGACCAATGATATGCATATGGTGCTGTCACTGTGGAAGTGATGGACACTGGGAAAGTGGAGAGTTAAATGGGAACACATCAGTTGGTACTTTGGTTTTGATAACATCATTTAGCTTAAAGTGGAAAATTGTTATTTCACACTAGAGGGGATTTCTGATTTTAATTTGGCCTTCCCAAAAAGGTGAGAAGCTTCATTAAAGATATCCCTCTGTTCATTAATTAATTGATAAGCAGTTGTAATAAAGTGCTTTGAGGACTGGTTGTCATTAGGAATTTCTCTAGGGGCAACGTTTCAGGAAGAACAAACTATCAACTAAGGAATATCCTCCGCCAGTGTTTAATATGCACGATGAGCAAAGCCAGAGGAAATTTATATATCTCCGAAGCTAAGGGAAATACACTTTTAAGCTCAAGATAATTTTGATATTTAAAGCACCATTCCCCTGAATTTTATAAATGTTTTAACAGTGCACCAGAGATATCGGCAGCTATTCTAACAGGAGTATTTATATTAAATATATATATATATATATATAATTTTACTTATAATTTTAATAATGCAAGTTATGTAAATATTTTAAATAGTAATTAGTAGCATTCTTTATGCTTCCCTTGGTTTTGTCCTTTTCGGTTCTGGACTGTCAGTTTATTTGTGTGTAAGCTTCTTCATTTAGCATATTTCCAACCCACTCCTGCCTCTGTCACTCAGCCCTACACTCTAGCAGTTTTAATGCTATGACACAGGCTGTAGTGCATTATTTTCTCAGAACCTATTCGCACTCGGCAGGAAAACTGGACTTTGGATCATAGAACTCTTTTTAAGAACACTAGTTTGTGTGCTGAAGTCAAGATTCCTCAGAAAGAGAGAGAGAGAGAGAGAGAGAGAGAGAGAGAGAGAGAGAGAGAGAGAGAGAGAGAGAGAGAGAGAGAGAATGAGTGGATTCTGTAGCAGAATAGTAAAGAGAACCATAGATTCTCCCCTCAACAAACAACATCTCAAAACAGGCTTATATAATTTAAA
This sequence comes from Peromyscus melanophrys, assembly GCA_902168415.1. NCBI lineage: Eukaryota > Metazoa > Chordata > Mammalia > Rodentia > Cricetidae > Peromyscus > Peromyscus melanophrys. The sequence continues at coordinate 16,243 of CABHPR010153355.1, forward strand.
CCATCTTGAAAATGTTTGAGTGTATTCAGTAAATATGTTAACATTCAGTGGTGAAATCTATTAAATCTTAGCAAGAAGAATCAGGGTCTCTGAGATGGAGTGTTGAGTGGCTCCACAAAATGGATTAAATCAAATGTACACTCTATATTAGGGTAATCAGAGAGAAGAGTTCCTTTTCTTGCAGTTCCAAACTGGCTTTCTAATTACCCCTGTGATACATTATTGCTGTTCTCCAGACCTATTAGGCAAAATCTGAACCCTGGGTAGTCCTCAGTGATATAATATGGTCTCCCAAATATGACTGGCTAGATACGTGGGGCACTATAGCTTACATGGCTGAAGAGGTACAGAAAAAATGGGCAAGTGAAAAAGATTTGGGAAGCTTCCCAAGAAGTTGCATATAGACAATATGTGTAGCTCTGTGGTTAGAAGATTCCTATCCCTATATCAGTCTGCACTGGTATGCTATTAAAATTCAGCCCGAAGAGAATAAACCCCAAAAACCAATAAGTCAAATCTGCACAAGGATTTGGTTTCTACACTAACTAAAAATTAGTAAAAAAAAAAAAAAAAAAAAAATATATATATATAAAAATAAATATATAAAATAAACCTTTCATAAAACTATACTAAACATTTCTTGAACATTATTCAAAGCCTTATCTTTATTTATTGGGATAATCTTGATTCTTAGTCTAAATATACTGATGTGTCAAATGTTTATTTGCACTTATTGAATCTTGTTGGTATTCTTAGAATGAATCCCTTTGGGTCAAATTTGAATTGTATTTATAATACACATATTATATTATTGAGAATATTTACATCTATATTTGAAAGCAATATAGATCTATAAGGTTTTGTTATATTGTAGCATTAATCAGTTTTGTATCATGGTAATGATGATCTTGCAGAATAAATTTGGAAAAATCACCCTCTCCTCAAAACTTGGAATCAAGGGCTGGAGAGATGACTCAAGAGTTATGAGCACTTACTGCTGTTCCAGAGGAACCAGGTATGATCCTCAACACCCTCGTTGCAGCTCACAACCATCTGTAACTTCAGGTTCTGGGCATCTGATAACCCTCTGGTCTCCATGGGAACCAAGCATGAACATGGGGAATAGATGTACATGCAGACAAAACACTTCAACACACAAAATAAAACTAGAGAGTGAAAATCAATGATGAAAGGATCCTGAAATTTCATCATTTGCTATGTTATTTCATTACTAATTCAATTTTGTTACATGTTATTAGTCTATTTGTAATGTATGTCAATTGGTTATTCAACCGTTTTGTGTGCACTTCCTTTGGAAGACTATTTCTCCAGCTCTCAGCCTTGCTTAGTTGTCGAATATTGTTTGTGTGGAGTTGAGGCCTCAATGGGTAACTGTTTCTGTCATTCTTGTTCAAGTCTTGTGAGGCAGCTAGCTGGTGAGGTTACTTGGGGGTAGCTTCTGACATCTCAAAGGGACACAATCAGAGTAAACTCTGTTCCTTTTACTCTTAGTGTCTCTCTGAGCCCTTTTCCACAATGATTCCTCAGTCTTAAATGAAGAAGTTGTATTGTAGCTGTATCATTTGGAAATCAGTACTACAACTCTGCAGAACCCTAGCAGAAAGATTTGTAGCTGTCAGTCTCCAATGAAAGAGAAGACGCTATGTTTATCTTTCTGGACATTCAATATGATCTGCCTATCCATTCATTTAACTCATAATTTCATTTTTTCCTTAGAGCTAAATATAATTCTATAGCTTATATGTACCACAGTTTCATTATCCATGTGTCACTAGAAGGGCATTGAAGTTATTTCCCTTCTCTAGCTATTATGAATCTAACAGCAATGAACATGACTGACTATATATCTCTGGAGAGAGATTTTGAGTATTTGGGCATATGCCAAGGAGTGGTATATCTAGGTGTAGGGTAGGTTTATTTTTAGCTTTGGAAGAATTCTTCACACTGATTTCCATAGTGGCTGCATCAGTTTGCAATTTCACAAACAATGGATGAGGGTATCCCTAAAGGTTTGGTAGTGGTATACGTACCTTGGTAGTTACCAACTCAATAATTGGACTTTAGACCCACTCAATGAGAGGGAATCATGCCTTGTACTGAAAACCTGTGTCTGACCCAAGAAGTCATGTTTTTATCTGGTGTTCTCATAAGCCCGGCAAAAAGAAATGAGAGATATTGGGAGGCATAGGTCTTTCCCTCCAGCCACTCTAGCTACAGTGGTGAGCTCTAGGTTCAGTGACATGCGCTGTTTCAACATAGAATGGAGAGCAATGGAAGAAGACACCCAAGGTTGATCTCTGGTTCTGTGCCTGCAGACACCCAATTGTGTGCACATACAGATGAACATACACAAAGATTTGTATCATTTATGCTGTTACTTATTTGTTTTCTTTGGCTCAATGAACTTATTACTAGAAAACAAGCCTCATACATTCCATTCTCTGTGCAGCTAACAGAGTTTAAATGTAGTTAATAAATATTTTAATTTCCTGAACATATTTGTGTGCACCTGTATACTATGCAAGTGCACAGAACTAAGTCAGCACTTGTTAAAAGTTATGTATTCTTGTGGTGATATTGTGTTCCCCAATATATTGTACACCCTAATAAACTTATCTGGGGTCAGCAAACAGAACAGCTACTAGACAGACATAGAGGTCAGAAAATGGTGGCACACACACCTTTAATCCTAGCATTCCAGAGGCAGAGATCCATTTAGATCTCTGTGAGTTCAAAGCCACACTGGAAACAGCCAGGCATGGTGACACATGCCTTTAATCCCAGGAAGTGATGACAGGAAGCAGAAAGGTATATAAGGCATGAGAACCAGGAACTAGAGCCTCTTTAAGTTTTTAGGCTTTTAGTAGCAGTTCATCTGAGATCCATTTGGGTGAGGACTCAGAGGCTTCCAGTTTGAGGAAAAAGGATTGGCTGAGAAGCTGGTGAGACCTTTTAGAAATTTGTCTACATGGTCTCTGTTTTTAATATTTTGTAAGTACACAATTACTAGTCAATTAGATCAGATGTTTTTGTTGTTGAGAACAATGAAGTTCTTCCTCCAGGCATTAACTTTAAAATTCTCCTCATTCCTGAAAATACATATTTCACTAACTTTAGGAAAACATTTCATAAAGAAAGTCTTGGATTTCACATCTGTAAGTATTTTATGTTTTACCTGTGACAGCAGAAATACAGACACATAGAAAGGGACTTAAGAGGAAATATAGTCAGAGGAATAACAAAAGACCTGAGTCCTATTGAGTATGTTCCACGACTTGAACAGAAGTTACTAATTCTGAGATTATAGCACTCTTCAAGCTTTTAAAGTTATGAAACATTTCAAAGGTTAAACAATGGTATTAAATGGCTCTAGGAGTTCATAAATTAATAACTATAGATTTTCTTCAACAAAGGCACTTTAAAATAAAGCAGAATGATTTGGAATGGTATTGATTTATTCAGTTAAAAGTGCCAATATATATCCTCATTTCACTTTTCTGTTAGAAATATAATCAAGAAAATGTTAGTCCTACTTATTGTAATTTTGGATCCTAAATTAGAGTATTTAAGTATATCTTAATTGATTTTTTTCTACTGAGCCAGAGTCACTAAAAATAGGTGTGAAAGGAAATGTGTCCACCTTAATGCATCTAAGATGGTGGAATGATTTAGAGAAAATGTCTTTTAAAATGAGTGAAAACATCAGTGGGCAGAAAAGTAAAAATTCAAAATTCTTTTATGAATTATTCTTGAGCTGTTAATCACTAAAGTAAAAAAATATATTTTCATTTATGAACTTAAATGTTTACAATTAATGCTTTGGTTAATCAACTACTTCATATTCTTGAGAAAATTATCGAAAGTATTATTATATCATGTGAAAAAGTCTCTGGCTTTCAATTATTTTAATAAATTTCACTGAGGTAAAATGCAAGAGGTAGATAGTGGTTATAGAATACATGATTTGGTAGAATGAGTCAAAAATAGTTTTGTTACTTCTTTTTTGTTTTTGTATTTGAGTTAAAATTTACATTGGGAAATGTGTACACTATGTACAAACATAAAGCATCAAATGAAGAGAAAAGTGAAGGACAAGGTGTAATTATGTTGAAATAGAGTGAAATACGCAGCGCTTTGGTCTCTATCATGTTCTTGATAACATGAGTAAATGAACTATGGTTCTTGGCAAGCTGCTACTAACAGACACCCAGCATGTGCTCTATCAGGAAGGGGATTAGACAGTATTCTATCTCCAAGGTCAATGTTAAGTCTCTATATGAAAGTTAGGAAAAAACATAGTTATTTCTATATTCAGAGAAATACACACACAGCACTGCTTTTCAAGGTGTTGTTAACCTGGAGAGACAAACTTGGCAATCTTTCTCATTAGAAATTTCTTTCTTTAAGCTAAGACTGTATCATGTGTAGGGGTGAAGTCAACATTGTGCGTCTGTTGTATTCCCTTAGATCCTTAGGAAGAAAGCTGTCTCCAAGCCCTTGTTATTTTGAATCTGGCTTAACATAAATTAAATTTTGGGTTTTATTTTAGCCTAATGAAATAAAAACGTTTTGAACTGCTGACTTATCAATATGATATGGTTGTTGCACATATCAACTCACAAAGCCAATGGTTACATATTGGCAACATGTACAAGACTAAGCCAGACAAAATTCCAGAAAAGTTGAGGAAGCAACACCAGAGGCCTCATACTGAGCAGAGGAGCTACAATCAGCTAATGGCTTCTGAGGGAGGGATAATCACTCTCCTTTAGGGATAAGGTCTCTGGTAGGTTGTCCATGTCTCGGTGGATGGTCCCATACCCAGGTGCATAAGGACAGCATCAGTTGTGCTGAAGGGGTTATTAATCGTAACAAGCACTAAAGAGAAGACATGAATTTGGGAATAAGATTGGGTTAAGGGCACTTAGAGTAATTGAATAGAAGTAGTAATAGATTAATACACTGAAAATATATTGTATTCATGTATGTGATTTTAAAGAATACATAAATTTATTTTCAAGAAACTTCTTTAGTTTTTCTGGGAAGTTGTCAAGTACTGTTCTACTTACTCATTATAGTGTCTTATTTTCATGCAGGGCACCAGGTTCAGCCACCCTGTCTTCTCTTCAGAAGAACATCTGTTTGTTCTAGTTAAAGGCAATTGTCAGTGTATCTCCAATAAGGCTTTGGCTGTGTGGAGAGATTTTCATCTGCGTAAATAGACAACAATATAAATAATATACATTAAAACCTCAGAGCAGATGCAAGACCAGTTGTCATAGGTACAAAATGACCCAACATACATACACTAGGCTCTAAGGATGTGATATGGCTCCAAATTTTTTCAGAGAACACTTTTATTTAACATATTGGACTGAAATAAAGTGATATCTATTATATTCTGTAGAGTTATTATTTTATTGATACTGTTTTTATAATTTTTTTTTATTTTTTGAAATAATATAATCACATAATTGAATCACACTAGTTCATTTCTCCAACTCCCCCAAATGTCCACTTTCACTCTCAAATTCCTGGCCTCTTTTTCCTTAATTGTTATTATATATATATGTATATATATATTTAATATGTATATTCCTATATGTATAAATATAATCTGTGTAGTTAAAAGGCTTTTCTTTTATAAATGGTGATTGTAAATTCATTTTTGAACATCTAAACATCATTTTAATAAAAATGTACTTATTTCTTTGGTTCTATTTCTTATAGAGTTTCATGTGTTCTGATATCAGAAATCATTTCTCTCAGCCCTAGAAAGAGCAGTAGAGGAAATGATATTATGGTGATATGTGTAATTCTGGCACCTCGACTTTATGTCTCTTAATAAAAAAGAAATGCAAATATGGCACCACATGTGCCAGAGTACACACCATAAGAGCAGGTGTAAAATTCTTTAAAAGATTATGTTACTATTCATCATTCAAAATGTGTCTACCTACAGATCCCCTGTGCACAGTCCTATGTATTTACATGCACATTACTTAAGCATATAAATCTCTCCTTTTCTGCATTTCCCTCTGCAACTCTAGCCTTCTTTTTCTGTTTGTTTAGGTTAAAAATACTATGAAAATTAGGCAAGCCTGTACATCATATTTTATTACCATAGCATTTACCTTCATTTGAAAAATTATTGGCCACATATTTTCAGATGTTCTATGCCTGCATTTTGATGTATAACAATGTATAGAAACCTCAGTAGATTGTACATAACTCAGGATTATGTAACTAAATGGCTATTAAGACTGGAAAAGGTTTACTTAAAAATTAAGAAAAATAAAATTGTTATATACTATTTCTAATTTGCTAATATTAAATCTCATTGTGACTGTGAACAAATTTAACTATGTTTTCTTGACAAATAAACAACACAGATGAAGCAGTTTTCATCTGTTTAGTAATAGTAGCACACAATATCATTCTCTGGAACATACATCTATCAGACTAACTGACTGAATTTACATCAACTGCTTGGCAGAATAAAATAAAGTCGTTTTAATAGGACATACCCAGTGGATCAATGTTTCCTGCGTTGAAAGGGAACAGATTAGTTTTCCCTGGGCATTTATATGGGAATAAGGGATCATTATTCTATGACAGTGTTTCATTCCATTGACATTTCCAAGCAGTGTTTATCCTTTGTGTCTTTATGAATGTATAAACAAACGAAATGTGTTATTATTGGAGTAAGAGAACATGTATTGTTTTGAAAGAAAATGTGCATTTTAATTAAGCCCAATTTGTCAAACACTTTAGCCATTTCTATTTCATTAATGAGGGAGTATTAGGAAAGTATTGTAACTCTTTTAGAAGGCAAGAATACATCTATTGACTAAATGACGGAACTGGTTCATTAAATAGTACCTTAACAACCAAAAAGAGAAAATGCAACTTCAGAAGGTGCCAATCCTGTAGCCACAGAACCTCTCTAACACTAAAATAATCAATATAGCTGTTCCATTTCCTATTTTGTGAAGGATTTTATGGCAATTTAGTGTACTTTCTTGGCTTTGTTTTTAATTTTTTTCAAGGCAACCTAAATGATAAAATGCACAATGGATAAAGTAAGGATTGTAATTAGAGTGTACACTAAAAGTGAAACAGGAAGCCTATTATGGATAATATTTGAATAAAAATCTCAAACACTCTTTACTGTGTAAAAATTATTGGGGCCTGAGGCAGTAGAAATATGATTTTATTTCCTTTTTAGCATTAACTCACTATTGGACTAAAATCAAGTCAAGTACCATCCAAAAAATCGTTTCATTTTTATAGATGTGCTGTGTCTATATGATTAAAATATTTTAGTATATAGGTAGAACACATAAAGTTGTAACAAGCAGAAAAAAAATGTTTGGCACAAGGTACAACATAAGATGTGTGTCCTGTATTTCCAATGGGGCACATAATTTATTCTCTCAAAAATTTATCAAAAATATATGCTGTTGCATAAAATGCAATGTTTCCTTTGCTTTGATAAACACTATGACTATGGAAACTTGAGGAGGAAAGTGCTTACTTCATCTAACACCTCTTAGGTCACACTTCATCACTGAGTGAAGTCAGGGCATGAACTGATGAAACAGACGTCATTGCAGAATGTTTCTTATAGGCTTACTTCTGTATAAACCAGGGTCAGCTTCCTAGGGGTGGCACTACCCCTAGGGAACTGAGCCCTTCCACATCAATTAGTAATCAAACAATATCCTGTAATCATATTGGCTATGAATATGATGTGACTATCTGGTCCATGATCCTAATACTGTGACTTCCCTGAAGTGAAGGACTCTAACTAGCTAAAAGAAATCACACATGCCCTAACTTGCCTGCAGTCAGAATATTTTACCAGAGCAGCGGAAATACAATTAGAACAATATTATCACAGGAAGACTGATTGTTTACAGTGAGATTTCTGACACAAGATAAAGAAGGGAGGGATTATTTACCATGAACATAACTGCAGATTGACTGTGGATTCCCTGTTTACAGCCATCCTTTACCAGGGAGGAAAAGTTCTGACAGTCGGGAATATTCCTTGTGATGGTTAATCCTTACTGAACTGTTTACATAGCCAGTGCTGACAAAGTGAAAGACTCAATGGATTCTACACCCAGGGAATCAGAATGCCCAGTGAATTGGCCTAGAAGAGGAGACTGGAGGAAGGACGAGGTGAAGAAGACTAAATAGAATGCCTGCTGGCTTATTTTGAGCAAATCTTCTACTTATTATTTTCAGATGGAATTTGTTTTTGTAATTATTAGAAATAAGTTTTCATCTATAATAATCGAAATAATAATAATAATAATAATAATAATAATAATAATAATAATAAACCATTAAAGCATCCCATAAGGCTTGTGCTCCTGTTCTCTAGAACCCAAGGTCGACATTTGAATATGCTCTACAGTAAACACAAGACAGAATTCATGTGTATTACTGGTTGCTGGTGAGTAAGTGAATGAGTTTGAGAGTTAGCTTTGTGTGTTGGCACACATCTGCAATACCAGCACTTGGGAGGCAGAGACGAGTTCCACCACAAGCCAGTCTGGTGTACACAGAA